>JARJEC010077880.1:0-14808 GCA_030264575.1 Tachinus sp. AB-2021 | reverse complement strand
TTTCGATCAAATTTAAACATTTTAAACAGAAAATGTGTAAAACATTTACAAACGTTGCAATAGCGCTCTATCTCTGGTTGAAAAAGCTCACTGCAACTGAAATAGCTAAGGTGGCGTGTAGGTATAGCGTGTTGCATATAGTGCAAACTATGCAAAAAATTGTTAAATATAATAAAATATTTGTGTGTGATACATGTAATGTGATAAAATACACGACCATAATAAGCATGTGTGTAATCACGTGTGATACATAGTACTGAAAAATATCAATTAAAACCCATTAGATCAAGGGAAATTTAATAAAATGTCCGCAGCATAATTTTAAATATCCCTTGGGACAAAATAATAAATTTCCCGTAAATATTTATGCGGAAGATTAAAAAACCACCCCGTGGCAATTTAATGCAATGAAGGGAAATGTTAATTAACCATTGGCTTTAAAAGTGTGGTTTGGAAAACTTACCGAAATTTATTGTAAATCGAGATTAAAATTCCTCCCAGTGTCAAATTGATCAAAGAGAGGAATAAATCAATTAAGCCCCCATTGATTTACACGAGAGTTTTGAAAATTTACCCAGGATTATTTTAAATGGATCCCGGGTTAAAGTGAAAAAAAATTCCCTGAAGATTTAATGACAATTATTAAAATTCCTCCGAGAGTCAATCTAATCGAAGCAAGGAAGAAATTAATTAACCCCCTGTCACTCTGAGGAGAGTTTTGAAAATTTAACCAGATTAATTTGAAATCGAGCCCGGAAAATCCAAAAAATTCCCCCCCCCCCCCCGCCCCGAGTATTAAATTACAATGGATAAAATTTCTGAAATATTTAATAAGAAAAAAATATCTATATCAGGGAAAGTTAATGAAAATTTACCCGGATTAATTTGAAATGTAACCGGGAGAAAATGAAGAAACATTGCCTAAATATTAAGGGACAATAATTAAAATTCCGCCCCGATAAGAAATTTTTGAAAATTTACGAATATTAATTTGTAACAATGCCTGGAGAAAGTCGTAAAACTTTCCCTAAATCTTTGCATTAATTCCGCAAAAAAAAATACACACAATTATGTGAAATCTGTATGAAATAATAATGATATTAAAATGAACCAATTAATTATCAAATGCAAGGATCGCAAACATTTAATTTATGTAAATGTTAATTTATTAAAAATTACAATACATATTTTGTTCATCCATGCATACAACATACGCAAATATCCTTCACCCTGAAACATACAATTAATAATCAATTTTTCATGGAAAAATCCTCCACTAGTCTCGTAACTTCAGTACTCCAATAATAACATTTTTATTTGAAATTTATAAATACTCGAGAAATATTTTCAAGAAAAAAAGAAACACCCAATACATTAATTTCTCTGAAATAGGTTTTTATAAAAAAAATTATTTATTCTTTAGACGTAAATGATAAATAAATGTCATAATTCAACGCTATTAAATAGAATGAAAAAATATATGGAAAAATAAAAATAAACAAAAAAATTAATTAATTAAGGAATTACAAAAATGCATTCAGTTAGGGCGGATGAGCTTCTTATGAACCGACGATGATGTTGTTGATCGGTATGTGGATGAGTTTCACGAAGAAACCGATAAAGCCCATGATGCAGAAACCGATTGCGGTGGCGATGGCGATCTTTTGGAACTCTGAAAAAATAAACGAAAAATGTTAGGTGTCGAAAATGCAAAGTGCAAAGCACGTAAATTTTCAGTTTGGGGGACTTTTTATGACTCGGCCCCCTCCCCAAAATAAATAAATGTAAATAATAATAATAGTAATAATAATAACAAGTTTATTAATCCAAAAGACCACAAAGATATAGGACATGATGAAAAAAATACAAATATATAATGCATAATATAGATATACAATACAACCAACCTAGCGCGGTCCACGGAAAGTGTCTCCGCACAACGACAGAAAACGACGCATAACAATGAGCATGCTCAGAGACAAAACCAACCCAAATAATTTATGTGGTTAAAAAACAGTAATTTTTTTAATTTATTTATTATATTATTTGTAATATCTATATTAAGTAACGTAGAGAAAATACTAGCAACCCTAAAGGGAACAAAAAACCTTGATTACGGTAAACTTGATGGGCGAATAACGTAGCCCATTAGCTGCCAGTGCTGGATAAATAAAGAGAGTTTGGAGGTTGACTAATTATATACCTATCATAAAAAATAATCGAATGTCCTAAAAAAGGAACAAAATTAATCACGAACAAATAATTCACTAGTACTAGCTGATCGCCTAAACACATAAGGCAAAATAATAGAAAACTATAGTCAGTGATCGACTGCATACCTAAAAATAAATGAGCAAACAAATATATTCGATGAACATTGGAAGCCATCATAAACTAACATAATGCAACATTGCGCCGGAATTATAAAGAAAAGTAACAGCAAAAACGGATACAAGTAAAACAGAAAAATAAATCAGATCAAGATGAAAACCCCAAAGAATAGAAAAAAACATTTGGCTCTTCTAAAATTACAAACGAAATGCTTAAGTACGGAATATCTATACTCACCGCTCAATTGCAAAATGATAAAATACCAAGTAATTAGAAAACTAGCACAACAGATCTTCAACAAAACTATATAAATCATAAATAATGCACTATAAGCATTTACTGATGATTAGCATATTAAACAAAAATCAATACTTGAAAAACAACACGGAAAATCAAAATTACAAACGCAATAATATTCCGTCGATAGTAAAAATATTTTAATCAGACTCAAATAAATAATAAACAAAGCATTCAATACTATACATACAAAAACACATAAAAATGACAAGAGCGTACTATGTGTGGCTAAAAGTAATAGTAAATATACTTACAGAAGAAAGAGCAACTAACTATGAATTAATCTCATACAATTAATAAACATGGAAATAGAACAGAAGAACAATACGCTGAGCAAACCAATAAAGTTAAGTACAATCTACAAAGATTTCTACACTGCTTTAATCCGGGCTTCAAAACTAGTAAATATGAAAATAAATATAAAGCAAAGTGCTTGACCATTATTTAAACTTGAAGTTATGGTTAGAAAAGCATACAACATGTGATGAAATTTAATTACTTAAAAACATAAATTTCCAGTAGTAAATGGTAAGATCAGATGCATACTACCAAACTAGCCGAATAGCAAGGTACTTGAAAGTCCATAGGTCCGGATCTATAAATCGCTGTAGAAACAAAAAACAATAGGAAATCAAACAAAACAACTAGAGAAAATAGTAGAAATGAAAGTGGTTAGAACCATACAATGGAGGTAAAAGCCTCCAAAACAGAGCAGTGCAAAATAAATTTAAAAAACATCCTACAATATGGAGCGAGGTCAGAAGAATGAAGCGAATGGAACACGTAAACAGAATGACAGACTACCATGAAAAAACCAGAATATCTGAAAGATATGTTTTTCGGAAGATGCAGGGATATTATTGAAACTAATACATTAAAAAATCATTAAAAAGAGAAAAATATCAATGTAGAAACATAAAAATTGCTGCATAAAGAAATTATAATTATATAATATTTTTAACTCCAAAAAAGATTTAAAAAGCTCGAACGACCATGTATATATTATATTATATACAGCATAAATTTTTATGTAGAATTTATTTCTTACTTTCATTCTGAAAATATATCTATTAATAGTACAAGCTCAAGAACGTGTCGAGTCGCATACACAACCACCAAACGCTATTCAATTGTTTTTGCATTGATCTAATATCAATTTTTGTATATAGTAACGCCTTTTTGGAAAATAATATTTTTTCGTTTGTTTATTAAAGTCAATATTAATGGTTTATGTTAACCAAAAAAATGCATTAATAAACATCATTAACGCATGCATTTTTTTATGTAGAATTTATTTCTTACCTTCATTCTGAAAATATACTACTTTTTATTACTTTGGTAATTTTATTAATTTAGTAATCCATGCACGCTTTAGTTAAAATGCAATAGTAGTAATTGATAAATTTCAACACAATAATGCACATTGAACATTTTTTATTAATACAGATTCGGGCAATAGATTAGCAAAATTAAATTTCAAAATTACTTAAATTACACGTTTAAATTAGAGCATCTGAATACAAATATTAACTTACCTAATTACAACGGCATTGATGAGTTTTGATTTTTCTCGCTCCATAAATACAGGAATATGCATTCTTGATAAAGGAAAAAGTGGTGGATGAGGTACTAATATTCTTAATGCATCAACTAATTGCAACTCTTTGTAAGCCGCTTTAGCTGGTACAAGAGGAACTAATCCAAGTATGGTGGACGGTTGTAATTGCATTTGCGGTTGACATCCTCCCTGGTCCGGCCTGGGTTCTTGCACCGAATAAGCAACTTGCACCAACTTCGGTGGAGTTTTTACCATCTTCCCCACGCGTCCCTCTTTATCAGGCGACGGTAACGGCGGCCACCAAATAGATGGAATTGTAATCTGCGCCAAGCAAACGCCGTCTTCTCCATCTGGACTACATGCCGCCGTTAAGGGCGGATTTGTTCCCATAGTGGCATGCAGGACTATGCAGACCTGATGGTGCCTCGTCAATAGGATGTGACGACGACCACTGGAATCTGTGCCCGTATGGAATAGTACCCTTAGCACAGGAGAATCACGAGGAATTTCATTACGAACTATATGAGCGGACATATCAAGATGATGCGTGGCCAATTCTTGCAGGTCTATACTCGTACCTGTAACAAAAGAACATAAATGTAATTGCTAATCGCCAAGAAGGCATATAAATAACATTGATTTTTATTTAATGACCACATGATGTTAACCTTTAATGGTCGAGCTAAAGTTTGGTATTCAGGAATCGTTCCGAGGAACAAACGTGCAGTTCAAATATTTATCGAAAACCAATACTCTGGGCAAATAACATTTTATACAATACACATATGAATGATATTTGTTTATAACTGCAGAAATAAAAGTATAATTTATGTATATAAATAATAGTGATTAAGATTACTTCGTCTAAATTTCCCATTTTGCTAAAAACACACCTAACGTATTTTACTTGACTTCAAATTAAGTCGTTTTAAAACTTTGAAAACTTGCAAAGCTCGGAAACTAGTTAATTATACAAATTAAGTTGTCGAGTCGAAACTTAATAATAACGCCTTTACTTAATCCAAACATACTAACTGAATTTATGTATTATTACATTTAACGTATATGATTTTTTTATCCTGTATACATTATATATTTCTCAGTTTAATAAAAAGGCGAGTGCTGAAGACAGGCGTCGCGGAGAACATTAAAAATAATGACAGAGCAAAAAAATATTTTATTTCTTTATTCTTCTTCTTCCCAATTCAAAGCAGAGGAAAATGAAACTGGAAATAATATGGAGATTGAATGTAAAATTTGCAGCAATTTTCTAACTATCTCAACTTTTCATGGAGTTTCCTCATATTTATTTATGAGGTTATTATTCTTTTTCTCTTCTTGCATCTATTATCATATTTTGTATAAATTAAAACGATCGGAATCTTCTATGTTTGTGCGTGATAAGGAAAACGTTTCAGGATTGAAATTTAATATAGCGGAACTTTTAAAATGAAAGGATAATGCGATAAAGTTCACGCTGTTGCTTGAATTTTAATCGTGTGGGCGGTTTTTCATTTATAAAAAGCGATTACATCGAGTTAATCACAAAAGAAATTATGGTAGCTATTTTATTATTATTTAATTTTATAAAAAATGTTATATTATTTTATAAGAAACTGATTTATGAAATTTGAGGCAATTAAAATGTACAAGCGATGCAAAGACTCATAACACAGGGTGGAGAATGTTAACAGATTTGACCATACAAGAGTTAGAAGAAAAACGATCCATTTAATAAAAAAAATAAAGGTAAGAGAAAATTTACTTTGACTGAAAATTTTCATAGGTCTTATTGGTCTACCCAATGTGGTGCAACAAATAATTTATGGGCAGCATTTGTTGTTTGAAAAATACCTTATAAGCTGCCCCCCATACGAACCATAAACAATTATGTAAAATATAAATTAAACAAATAAATTGTTAAAGAATTTATTTTTTGAATACTGTCTCAGTTATATTTGGGTTTATTTTAATATTCAAATAACAATCATTCTGACCCGTAAGAAAGAATACACTAAAAAGAGAAAAATTGAATGTTACAAAAGATACATAAAAAAAATCAAAATTCACAATATATATATGTATATTATGTATATATATATATATATATATATATATATATATATATATATAATGCGGTAGAAGCAACAAGAGTATTAAACTATTATCATTTGCGAGTATACTTGAACAGCCTCGACTAAAACGCACTACCCATAAAATCAACAGTGACACAACAGTATATAAATAATAAAATGATAATAAAACCAATTACAAAAGAAAACTGAAATCACATGAATAACTATTTTGAGGTTTGTACTAAACTAACGTTAGTTCTTCTCTATTCAGAGAAGCTAAGATTTCATAGTAGAAGCAACAAGAGTATCAAACCTTTATCATTTGCGAATATACTTGAACAGCATCGACTAAAATGCACTACCCATAAAATCAACAGTGACACAAAAATATATAAATAATAAAATGATAATAAAACCAATTACAAAAGAAAACTGAAATCATATGAATAACTATTTTGAGGTTTGTACTAAACTATCGTTAGTTCTTCTCCATTCAGAGAAGCTAAGATTTCATCTAACACTTAATATCTAGAAAAAATTTAATCGAACTAATACCTAGAATAATACCGTTTATAGTTAACAAAAGAAAAACGAAAGATACTTTATATAAAAAGTAGAACAAGCTTAGATACATTGCATTAGCGCGAGTTTCTAAATTCGTGTTTGTTCTATGCTAGCAAAAAGGAATATAACCAACATAAAAATTATTTCCAATATTTGATGTCCGAATATGGTGGAATTCAACAATATTCATTCTGAAAATTATAAAATTAAAACTTTAACCTTATTGCCATTGTGAATGACACATATATGTTGAAATGTATATATGGCTTATGAATAAGATAAGTTAAATAAAATACTTTTCTTATTATATGTGTGGAGTTTTAATTTTATAATATTCTGAATAAAAATTATTTTAATTTATATATATTTTGTTACAAATTCATTAAAGCAATGAAAACTAAAACACGTTTCTAACCTATTCGAAAATTATGAGCATGACGTAAAGAATAGAAAGCACATAATCAACGATGCAAAGTAGCAATTGAGTCAAATGTAATTCCAATAAATTAATAAAAGCTTAAAAAAATGTAGTGACAAACATTTTTCAAAAATTTTAAAAAATCAAGCACAAGAAGTATTCTAGGATTGCAACAAAAAAAGATGTTACAAAAATAATTTAAAAGATAAATCTCCCGGAATAGCCAATATTTTAACATAATTAAGTAAAAAAATTTACATTTTCCAACTTTAGCAGGCTGCATCGCAGATTCCGTCAAAACGTCTTTAATACAATGATTCTATAAAAAGAAATTCATAAATTCATATGATAACTATAAACCTTAATTATCAAGATTTACCTGGTAAAATTTCAGAAGAAATTTTTTTTTTACTCTAACTAATACATGTCTGTTTTTGTACAAGAGCTATCCTAATAGTAACTTACATTTGGTAATAAAGAAATTAAAGTGGCAGAAGTTAATTTTAGAATTATTTTTGATATGTTAGTGAGTCATTCTAATAGCCAAAACAAAGAAACATTTGTTTTATGTATAAAAAGGTGTAAAAATGTGTTTTTAAACGCTATCTAGGAAAGTAAATATTTTAGATAAATTCTAATAACACTGTCTCAAGCTAATTTTGCATAATACGTTTAAAGTAAAAAAAATAAATTTTTTCGTGAAACGTGATTTTTGAAGTAAACCGCTTCTTATTATGGTCTGTATTTGTTTAGTCTAGCACATCTTATTTGTACCTTTTATATAGAATCCAGTTCCGTAGTCAGTATTTTTTTCTAACTTTAAATTTTTGAGATATTAGATCAACTTTTTTTCAAATGGAAACTATAAAAGTAGTGAGCTATATTTTATAATTATAAAACTTAAAATTTTATCCTGATTCATCTAGCTTTTTAGTTTACGAGATAGCATATAGTAACATTCAAATTTTGCCACCTTGCACATTTGATAGCGTAATACGTTGAGTACACGAGTACAGTTGTGAGATAATGTTCTCGGCCAAGCATTCGGGCAATGGCAAGACGGTCACTCGAACCTTTTCTATTTACTTCACCGAGTGCCCAACCTCCATCTTCACCGAATCGCTAAACTGGTCGGTATAATTAAACATATACTACACACACTCGGTAGGTATAATAGCTCCTCACAGTTATTAAACAAGTAAATACAAATTTGTTTCTGTCCATTTAAAATTTGTTTTTTTAAATTATACATCCTTTTTCAAAAACACTCTAAATGCATCGGGAACTTATAACTCAAATTCAGAAAAAGAGAGTGTTTGTTGCACCTCAATCTGGCTCCTTAACTGGTCCAAAGGCATTTCTCTTCATCGCGCAGTAATTCATTCAATTCTGATCAGGAGTGGTATGGGCAGCTTTGTATATTTTTAATGTACGTTTTACAATCCATGTTTCAATTTGATCAAAGTGAAGTGACTCCTCACAAAAGTAAAAAAGAGTCACCACTCTCTCGGCCTTGTGACATAATTCTTTACCAAGCGGAATCAAATGATTGACGCTTGTTACAAAATTTAGACTATATGGAGAATGGAGGACCACTAATCTAACCAAACCTAACCAATACCGTCGAGCATCTGAATACCATTGACTAAGTAGCGACACGCATTAGTGAAAAAGCAGCACCTATGAGCATGGTGCTTGTTTTGAATTGCTCTTCTCAATTTGTTTAAAATTATATAATATCTACCTGAATCAATCCAAAGTTTTAAAAGTTGAAATAGTTAATTGTTTAGCAAACTAAGTTAAATTAACTTTGAGGCAACGGTAACAACTTGGAAACTTGCATCAAAATAACTCAGCAATAACCAATCAAAAGAAGTTCAAGATCAAGATCTATTTGAAGTAGAAGGCCAGTTAGGATACATGCTTGCCCTATAATACTATTTAACTAAAAGAAATAGATAACTACAACAATAGAAAGCAGAAGTAAACTAAGTAATACAAAAAATTATAAATAAATAAATACTTTAAAAAATTGCTTAAAAAGCACAAAACACAAATTTTAAAGTGGCAAAGGAAAAAAATGCCAATACATTTAATAACACAAATATTGTGAAATAAACTGCTTACAAAATTATTTGAAATAATAATACGACTACCACACTTCGTCCATAAAGAATTCCACTGCCAATCAAAATGAAAAAAAAAAAATAACTACTAATAAATAGTTTCATAAACATTGTGGAATGTCACGGATCAACATACCTATAAATTATTATTGATTAATAATCCGACGGCGCCTACAGACAAAAAATATTGATTATTTTTCTCTATACGTATAAACCTGTCATATCAAGCCATTAAAAAATGTTAATCAAATTAAATTTCACTTACGTTAAAAATTGCACTTGTGCAAGAATTACAGGGATAAGTGCACTGCCGCTAAACAACGCAATTCATATGAACAAATGGAACTTGATAAATTAATTAATACTAGTGGTCGCCTAGTGGTCAACCATACTTCATTACATTTTTAAGTTTCAAGGCTATTAATGTTCTTTTGTCAAAGAGCGTACCCCTGACCTAACCTAACTTTTGTAAGAGGAGAAAATGCTGATGCACGTCCATTCTCATAGCAGTGTGGTACTGGCATCCACTAAAACGTCCCCTCATACCCACATAAGCCCCAGAGGGATCACCATCAAGGTATTATTTAATTAGGGTCTAGTCTATTATTTATTATCTGTCCGCGTTTGAGAAATGTTGTGGATTCTTGTCGCTATACATTTGCAGTTAGACTAACACATGCCGATTCTTTTTTTGGCGTGATCTCGGTTTCGACCACGCTCTCCATCTCTGTTCGTCCTGGCCTGGATATCTATATACTTCGCAAACTTGGTCCAGTCATTCCATACCCGAGCTCCGTATAGTACCATGCAGTTGACCACGCTTCAACGTTTGTATTTAATACCACTAATGTTTGGCATGAACCTTATCAGCACATAATCTAACATAATCCAACCCAACCTAACCTAACCTATTAAAACCCATCAATTTGATCATTCTGCAATTCTTCTCCATATGAACTTTAACTATGTAAAATTTCACACACGCAATGTGAATAAAAAGAGGTAGAAGGTGTCTTTTTTACGTATTAATACATAAATAACAACTATTAAAAAAAAGATGACTTGTGGTATATATAAAAAGTTCGTTACAACAATAACAAATTTACAGTGTTGATTTTCGTCAAAATTATATTCTCAGTATAATAATGCTACATTCAAAATTCCCACTATAATAATGATTTGATTAGTTGCATTATAGCATGTGGTGAGCACTTGGTGCTCATGAAAAGCCAAATATATAATTATTATCAAAGTTCATGTATATCCATTACAAAAATTCAATTACCCTTGAAAGTACTGAAAATCTAAAATAATGAGTTTCTCTCATATTTAAAGTTATGGTATATCCGGTATATCTGTATTTTACATTTAATTATTAACTGTTGTCATAACAAACTTCAAATCAAATTTATTATTGGTAATAGGAAGCTTTCACGCAGAGAAAATCAATTATTCAGGTTAATAAACTGTTCGTAATGATACATTAATAGCTAACAGCAAAAAAGTCGTTTATCAAGTATGGGTGGACATACTGATCCATAATAACAACACATTATTTCTCACATAATTTATTTTGTGACTGACACATAGTTTCCAAAAACAACGGTCGCATGATTTATAAACAATACAAATTGATTATAACAGATATAATAATAAATAACGTCCTGCTTTATAAAGTAAAAATACTGTGAGTGGCATGCAGTGGTAACAGCTAAGATATAAAAAATCTATTGTTTCTGTTTATACAGTGCTTGTAAGGAAATATTAAATTTAATAAGTTAATTATAGTATAAGTGTTTCAGATAGATTTTGTCCGCGCAAGAATATTTAAGCGCGAGAGCGGAGCAAGAAACAAGTGGATAAAATGCATATAAAACACGTATACAATACAACTTATTATCTACAATTTCCACATTCGTAGAATGATTGAGTCAAAAAAAATAATTGTTTTTGTAAAATAAAAAGTAGTTTGCCTTATTATTGTTACTGGTTGTTATGTGTTGCTAAGATTACAATGGGATAAAATTATTTAATCCCACTAGTGGATAATAGGTCACTTTATACGCTTCCAAAGGACAAAAATCCAATTATAAGTTGATTGTAGATAAAATTATTATTTGAGAATATGAATTATACTTTTATATGTTGTTTATTATTTTATTTTTGTTCTGATTGATTTCGCCACTTCTTTCATCGTCAGTGGCTCAATAATATTGTTTTGTTTGTGTTTGGTGTATGTGGACTCCAAGCCAATAAATAAATAGCAAAATCGGGCAACCACTTGCACTGAATTTATTAATAAACAGAAAGATCAAAAAGCAAATTAAAATTATAATTGTTAAAAATCGACCAAAAAGCAAAAAAAAAGTTATATTTAAATAAAATGTTAACGTTGCTCTAATTTAATCCCTGTTAGAGACTAATATATTGAGTACCAATTACATCTGAAAATGTTGCCAGCAAATCAGAAATTCGAACCTAAATCAATGAACTCTTTAACGTGCACGCAACATACAGGCAGTACACGACTTTTAATTTTTTTCCTTATCCAAAAGAAAACATGCTAATACATTTTTTCTTAAAAAGTACTAATAACTGGCCAGATCAAATTCTGGAAACAGCAGTCACAGAGACCCACATTAATAACTTCGCCGATGAGAGAAACTATATTAAAAATAACTATATCTTTGTAATAAAAATGTAGAATTAGTTATCGTGAAATTTCCTAAGAAGTTTTTCTAGTTTTACTAAAAATAAACAAAAATATCACGAAAGCTGAAAAAATAAGATTATTCCGCAATATTATTTTTTTACAAAAAACAATTTGGATAAAGAAGGTATAATTCTTTGTGGAGCTATAAGATCAGTTTTTACAACCCATCACTGATTTTAAGTTATGCCAAGTATATTATTATTTTTAAGTAATTATCCAAATTGATTTTTACATTTTTACCAAAACAAGCCTTCAAGCCTAATTAGATTCGAAAATAACTTGCTAATAAATTAATTACTCGCTAATTATCAATATTCGATTGATTTATATGCGTAATAAATCGTTTTATTATTCACAAAAATTTGCCGTCTATCAATGGACATGGACAAACTATTCAATATTTGAAAACCTAATCCAAATATGGCAGAATTGTATAATATTCATTCTGAAAATTATAAAAATATCTATTGATTTGTTTAAAAAATTATGTTGTAAGTTATAATAATTAATATTAAGTTTAACTGGAAACACGCAATGTGTTATCAACATACGCTTATATTAATAAAGTAAAATACACAAAATATTCTTATGCGCTAGTATAAGTTTCATGTTATAACTGGCAATTAGCAGCCATGCAAAATTCAACTTTGTATAAATTGAATTAATATTATGCAAAGTATTATATTTAATATCAAAGCATTTGCTATCTAAATACAAACAATTTCTACGTTAAAGTTGTGAAACACATAATTGAAATTTTAGTTGAAACAGCAGCAAGTTTCAAAATATAATTTATGAATACGGCTTTAAAAAATATAAAAGTGGTATAAATAAATTAAATAAAATCTGTTTGAAAACCGTAAGATCGAGTATCGCACAAAATATAAACAACGGGTATTTTACAATTGCATCTTTTTAATATGTATAAAATCGTTGCTGAAATTTACTTAACCGAGATTACCGAAATACAGAAAGTTTTGTTTCCGCTTTCCGTAGCAGCGTGGTTGTCAATAAAGAAAAACGAGTCTTATTAATATTTAGTTTTCTGTATGGTTTTGAAATAAGTAGTTCTTCTAAAAAAAATACTAAAATTTTCGAAGCAGCAAATGCAGCCATTAAAAATTCCCATTAAATATTTAAAAACTTATTTTCATCTCTTATTTTCTAACAACGTTTATTATTTTTCCGAAGAAGTTTTAGCTCAATTTTTTACGATTATCTTTTTTATCATTTTCATCATTTTTAGAAATGTTATTCATTTCCAATCAATTTGATCGAATTATTGTTATTCTTTATAACTTGTTATATTGTAAACTCAAGAAAGGTTCCGTTACAACATGACACAACTGATTACTATTAATATAGAAAACCAACAAATTTATTGTTTTTAAATTGAACTTGACGTGAAAATACGTATTACATAGACGAAAATAAATTACTTTGCATATAGGCACATACTAAAGAAACTTGCAACTAGAACTACTACTAGAGTAACACTGAAAGTTAAAAAAAAAATTAAAAAATAAACAAATTATTAAAAAAATAGTTAATTGGAACACTACAGCAGATAAACGTCTTTGTATGCTAGACAGTGTACCTATTTGTTTATTAAATGCAATCTGAAGCAATATCACAACGCAGAATTGCAAAAAGGAGGTTAAATATATAATTAAATAGTAAAAAATCAGCCATATGCGCGTTTCGAAATCTATTTCATATCAGTGTGGCTTTATTTTAACTAAGTTTCAAAGTTAAAAACGATAAACGAAATAAAATTGATATTTTGTTTTGATTTTCAGTTTTCTTACACAATTTTCATAATTCTTCATTATTTTTTATCAATTTTCGCACAATTATCGTTGATTTTCATTATTTTCATTAATTTTCCTTTACTATTCAATGTTTTGAACGATTTTCTTGTTTTTCTTTTCTCCAGTTTTTGCAGTTTTAAAATGCTTTATTAATCACATTTCCTTTTTATTGATCATTATAAATATTCTCATAGTTATTATAGATAACATTCAGTTAATTTTAATTTCTAGTTTAAAACAATTTTTTACATTGCACCAGCAATATTTAAGTCTCAGTTTAGTAACTAGATATGTTACTGTAATCTGGCATCCGTGAAAAAAACGTATTAATGTGGCGTCACACGTCTCAACTAAAAAAAATATTAGAATATTTTGACGGTAAAATAACTACATAAAACAGCTAATTAAGCTGTTTTATGTAGTTATTTATGAAGCTAAAAATTAAATTAATACGAGTCTATATACATAAAAAATGTTGTTTATTGTAATATTTGTGAGGTTGGTATCACTTCCGGTTATTCCGGAAACAGCCCATCTTTCAAATTTTAAATGGAACCTTATAGTTTTCATTCTTAAAATTATACAAAAAGCCAACAAATGCAATTTGAAATGACATTATAATTACAACTATAGATATTGATAAAAATTATTATATAATTAATCTTAAACTAAAATTGGAAGGCTGTATCTATATAATAGTTTTAAGGTCTATTAGACTCGTTGAGTTTTTCAATGCCAACGTATTTGAAATTTTAATATTAATTGGTTAAGTACTAATAGCCCTTTTAAACACTTTTAGATTAAACCATTTGGTTGATGGATGAATCGGGTATGAAACAACAAATAAATGCACCAACTAGAATAACTCAATCCACTTCAACAATAATTGATTTAGTTATAACAAACATGATAACC
>JARJEC010077878.1:0-23287 GCA_030264575.1 Tachinus sp. AB-2021 | reverse complement strand
GGCCTCATTCAAAATAGCATACATAATTATATCCATTTCTGCGGCTCGGTGTGTCCGACCATCTCTACACTCGAAAGGGTATAAAAGAGATGTAAAAGATAAATAATAATAATATATACAAAACATACAATATTAAAACTGGAATATTTTATTAACGGGGTTGATTTCGGCACCTTTTGTGGTGAGTAGTTTTTGCGTCACAAAATTTCTTTTTATATAAAACTTGTAGGAAATTGTAGGCCCTACAACTTTTGATTGAAATTATTTTGGATCAGCGAGTCCAACAAAATGACACTTTTTAAGATTGCTCAGATAAGGTTTAATCTCGTTGCCATTCACTCGAGCGATTAAAAAAAATAAATAATTTATTCATTACTTACTTAGATTAGTGCTTTATTTTATAAAGTTTCTCCTTCCACTCACAAATTGTGATTTACGTTTTATAATGCAATTATTTACACCTGTTGGAGTTATTTTTAAATAAAATAATTTTCAAAACTTTTATAAACAAAGTTTTTCTTTTCTCTCGTGTGTTAACTAAATATTAAGTAAATAAAAATAATCAAAATAATCAAGAAAACAATGTTAAAAGAAAAAAACACAAATTAAACAAAAAATTAACAAGAGATAATTAAGAAAATGAAAATGAAATAAATAAAAAATGAGATTTTAACAAAAAAATTAAATTTAAAAAAACAAATTAAAAAATACAAATAATAAAAAAAAAGTTGGTAACTATATTGCAAACTGTTAGAGAAAACTATGTCAAAATTGTAGCAAAATTATAAGAAAAAAATAAAGTCGTAATTTTTTGCTCAAAGAATTTCTTTATCAAAAATTACCCCATAAATTTCAATTACATATTAAAATAAATGATAAAAATCAATAAATTGTGATTGTTAAAGGGAATTTTCAAAGTTTGGTATTTCTGCTATGGAATGCCTTCTTTAATTTAATATAATAAAAAGTAGATTGGAATATCTCCTCTTATCACAAGCCGGATAGTTCATACACTAAAAAATACAACTCGACTCGACTGACTGCTCGGCTTCATATCATAATTGAAAATAAATATACAGCATCTTGGTGGCTGTTACTAAATATCACTAAATTGTAATATAATGGATTCGTGATTAAGTTTAATTTCTATTTGATCCTAATATTTCGATGAATATATCGGAAATAACCTCTCTCAATTAGGGGACTAGTTATCCCATTCATGTCAATAGAGAGCATAATAAGCAGCAAATCATATCCACTCGATATAACCCTATAATTACTAATGAGTCAATTTAATCTATCCAAATAACAAATTATACTAATTATATTAAATTATGTAGGAAGTGTTATTTATTATTAATTATCTATTTTTTTTAATTTTCCGGTAATATTTGAACCCGGAGATAAATCAGTATCTAAAGAATTTTATTGGATAAATAGAATAATTGGAATAGTTTATTATGTACCCGATAGACTATTAATTATAGTCGACCGAATGGAGAATTGTTGCCGTTCATTTTAAAATAAGTTGAACAGTTTCTTGTACTGCTGCAGTTCAGAAACATTAAAGAATGCGCGTACACATTAGAAGTGAAAGGATTTGAGTTCAAGTGCGTCCGTCCAATAAAAACAATTGTAGAACTATTATGAAACACAGAAAGTGTCGGTGAATTGTAATTTCTTATCAATTTTATTATTGCATTTTAACTAAGTTATTTAGCTATGAGTTTTTATTTGTTTTTACTTAATATTTTCGCTATAATATTAATTTATACAAGTTAAAACAACAACAATAAACATAAATGGACATTTTATTTAATGATGCCATTCATGATACCAACATTGCTTATAATACCTACTAAACGCCTGTAAAAAGCAATACAGCTTGTTTCACAGATATTGTATTTTTTTCGCAAGAGCAGTACAGCTTTTCACACGATATGTGAAATTGGCTGTATTAATTGCCAGAGCAGCGATAGGCGATGACTTAAAATGGTTACATTTTTACCATACATTTTACATGTAAATTCCAATAACACAGTATTACAATTACCTACCTACTACTCAGTAGTATGACAGTATTATAATTACGTACCTACTACTCAATACTGTATTTATCAATAAATCAATAGTATATTAATCAATAGTATATTGATAAATAGTATTTTACTACTACATTACACGAATTAACATAAAACATCAATATAATAAATTTAGTTGCTTATACCATCATAAATTATGAGAATCTGAATTATGTTTTAATAGCAAAAATCATTACACATTATAAAAATATCATATATATCATTTCTTCAAATCATACAAAAAATCTTCTTAAAAATAGATAGACCTAGAAATTGAAACTTCAAAAGAATTTAAGAATTCTATTGTTTGAAATTCAAATTTCTCAATTCCTGTGTAACGTTGCAGACCTGAAAAGAACGTCATTTTGCGCTTTGTAGATTTTAAAAGGCCATTTTATAAAGTAAAACACAAACAATGATCCAAGCGACATTAATGGCAAAGATGCATTTCATCAAGAATCTAATCATCTTTATTCTTTCCTTATATTAATACTATACAAAACATAATGTAGGGAAAAAATGGACGCACTTCAATATGGATTGATCTTCCACCGGACCCCTGATATCGTCACAAGTCTAAATAATAGGTATTTTTAGTAAATGAGTAAAATGCACAATTTAATCACGAATTTACGAGTTCGACGCACAAGCCGCGCAGCGGTTATATCCCTAGTTAGACGCATATTTTTATTAAATTTTGATTAATTAATCTGTCACATTATAATTAAATGTGTCTTGCAACCCACGACCCACAATCCGCAACCAACGAGACAGAAAAAAATTCCACCAACGTCCGGCGACGAACGTCCCTCGACTCACGACACGTAAGCTGCAATCCACGGCTTGCAACCCACAGCACGCAATTCAAAACCCGCAACTTTAGACCGTCGTCCCACAAGCCGCATAACCGCTTAATACAATTTGATTTGCCAAAAACCTAAACTAACTAACCACTTAACAATAATCAAGTCAACTCGGTTTATAGAAATATAATAATTTCCGTGTAGTCAAGTAAAGTCGTGCAATAAAATTTTAATTTTCCATCTACTTATTCACCTTAATTAAAGATATTTTAATAGAAAAGAAAGCAGCTTTCATTGAACGTTGAGTATCACGGAAAAAGTGACCGAAGAATTGAAGAACACAAACGATTAAGTTAATTTTGAAAGGTACTACCCCTTTCCAAATTAACTTGATCGAAGAACAAGAAAGTTGTTACGCGCAGAACAAAAACAAAAAACACAACTGATGTGTTGATCGTGGCGACCAACACTTATCTTGATATGTCGTACTCAGAAAAAAAGCTAAAAAACATTATAAGAATAACTTCTTTCATCTTCTGGAATTTCCCAAACGCATTTATGCTTTACCAAAAGATTGGTGGTGAGACCAATTGATTTTCGCCTAAAAGCAGTAAAACTTCTAATTGAAAAATATAAAGTTACAACTACTTCAAGAAGTGGACATCACCTATCAGTTATGCTAGTGCTATACATTGGCCAAGAATATCGATTATGGCCAACTTAACACATTGAAATCACACGCTACGTGTGAAATTAAAGTAAAGAAGCATGTTGTAGACATTACTGTAAATGCGTTCCCTTTTGCCGCGACCCTTTGTTGCAAACAAGTAGGCAAACTAAATCGTGAAAAAAAAAAGTCGATATCTCACTTGATATTTCGCTAATTATATATTATATACCATTGATATGATTGTTCATTATTTATTTATTATAAGCATATTCTTAATTTCATTAATTTAAATAAATAGTAATTATAAAAACGGAAAATATTCAACGTCATTCAATAGATTACTCATTGTCTTTCTTCAGTAGAATTTTTAAGTTTTAATTAATTAAATTTCTTTGTACTGAAGAAGGACAATGAGTAATTTCCGAAACGTTTACAAGAGATTATTAATATCCCTCTTCTCTAGTAATTATAACGTTTTATTCGATTTATATAAGATAAAACTTGGCAAAGACTTACAAGCAAATCGTAATGTAATCAGTTAATCAATTAATAATATAAAGAAAAAACACTGTTTAAATTAATAAAATATGATGGAGTTTCATATATTAAATATGAATACCATCAATAATTTAATAATAATTAATATTTGCTTGCAAATCTGAAAATATAAAATCATTGTTTTTTACTTATTTTATTAATAAAATTTATTACTTTTTTATACCTCGTACGATCTGAACAATTAAAATGCGTCAAAATGTTCAGTGACTCCCTAAAATAGTAAAGACATCCAGCATTAGTTTACCTTTATTTATCTTCTTTGATGTGTGACCAAAAGACAAAATCAAACTCGCCAGTGTTATATCTGTTGAAATAAATGGGGTCAAAATTTAAAAAAATCATAAAACAACCCAATATAATAAGTATATGTTCAAACTTAATTTAAATATAATGTATGTTTATAAGAAGCACTCACAAAAATATGAAGTTTTAATAATCGGTTGATTAAATGAAAGTGACAAAACAAATTAGAATTAATTTGTGTTGATTAAACACGTTTCAAAACTAAATTTTAAAATTTCATATTTATAATAACAATATAATAAACGTAAGCAACGTTCTCAAATAAACGAGATAACCATTGATGGAACACGTAGCTCTTGGCACGAAGTAAACAGTTTCAAACAAGTATTTGACATGTAGCAAAATTCTAGCATAACAAATAAAATTCGTCATAGGAAATTTATAGTCACTGTTTTATAGTGGTCCGTCCATTTTCAGCATTACGCAAAAGTGATAAAAGTCGGCCGCAATACTAAATTTTGTTTAATTGTAAATAGTATATAAAGTGCTACAAAAGCATATAAATAAATGTTACCAGTTTAAATTTATTGGACACAATAATAGCAATGCTCTCTATACTACTATACTCTATATTAAATTTGTTGTCAATAGAATCACGTTTTAACATATATGTATCAATTAATACAGTTCCTTACAAAATATTTGCACAGTGTTGCTCTGCCCTTTGTAACATATATTTGCATTTTTTAATAAAACGTGACAGTAAATTTTTCTATATGCAACACAAAAATGTTTATTGTTTACTATATGTCATCCCGATGAGTTGTTTGCTATGTGAAAATTGTTTTGGGAAAGGCATATGATGAGCTTTGGAAAACGTATTGAAAATGAATTTTTTGTTTACATTGTTTGATGTAGAAATAATGTAAAATTGAAAATTAACATTTCACAAATCCTTTGACGTGCCTATTTTTCCTTTTAAATTAAAAGCACAAAGCTTGTTTTTTTCTGTATGTATACAATGACAATAATAAATCAGAATACAAATAACCTCCATGATATTAATAAGATAATTAATGTTTATAATAAAGACAGACAATATTTGCAGTCTAATGTAAATTAAATAAACCGTGTACTTTTTGTGCAATTATATTTGTCAATTACAGCGGATAATTGATTTTGCAATTCAAAGCATTCATTTACTTTCTACACTATTTCAATTTATATATTTATTTTAGCCACACACGTACATGCTGGCAGGCTTGTCGATGAGCAATTTAATTTGTAACATTTATAGACATTAAAACAAACTTAAAATAAAAAATTCCGAAAAACGTAAATATTTGTTTTGTGCGCATTTTTTGACATACAATATATGTCGTTATTTAAAAAATAATTTTCTTTTTATGAGATATTTACTAAATCAATTTTCTTAAGCTACATTTATGCAACGGTTTTAGTTGTAAACATAGCAATTAAAATAAGCACTGAAAAGTGCGCATAATATGTAACCGCTCATGCAGCTGCGGTTTTGGTTTTAAACATATTGAAACCAAAACCACAAATACATGACTAGTTACATGCTATGCGCACGTTTCTGTGCTAATTTTAGTTTCTATGTTTACTACTAAAACCGTTGCATAAATGGAGCTAAAGAGTATTATTATGTCAGAATAAAATAACCCATTTAGCAGTTTTCTAAATGATCAAGCATTCAAACTCAAATGATTCAAAATTGTGAGAAATAAACTTGGTTTTCTCCTCTTCAACAAGAACCTTTCAATCATTTTCAAGCAAATGAAACGGCCCACCTTGCAACTCCGCATTTCAAAGATCTTTATGCCAGCTTTTTTTATAAAACCAGTCTAATGTTTTTTATAATTAATTAATATGAAATAGGCAAAATATTGAAACTCCTGTAATCCGATATACGGTTGACATTTCAGACTACATATTTAAAAAACAACAAATGCACTGCTAAATTTTTGTGATGGGGAGACTAAACTGATATACAGATTAACAATGTGTCAAAAGATGACATTTCAATGAGTAATAAAAACTGACGTATTTCAGAACATTCAAATTTCATTGGAAAAAATCTTGACCGCTTAATTACTTATCTATAACAGGTAAGTATCACAAAATGGAAAACTGACACACATGTTTGTTGGAAAAAACAAGCAATTGGCATATTTCAAAGTTTTCAAAGTTTGGCTTATAATTTAAATACTTCAAAATAAAAATCTATTAAAACAGTTCAAAATACAAATGACCAAAACCCTCCAATATTTTATAGAACATCCAACTACTACAAAAAATCTCAAACATGTCAATGTTTCTTATTTATTCCGCATATTACAATTTGAGGACTATTTAGGACACAAACAAGTATTATTTATATACCGTTGGTACTTATGAGTGGAATATTTTTTGTTGTTGAAGTTTAAGTAAGTGTTTTTTCATATTCACCCATTTGTTGGCCAAATAAGCCAGAAAGCCAATAAATTCTTCCTTCCTTTTATTCTTTTCATTGAATTATATTGTTGGTAAAAAACTTTACTCATTTGTACTAAACCTGATTTTTTTCATTTTATCATTTAGTTTGTAATGTAATGCAAAAGTAGTAGTAATACATAACAATTTTTTGTTCAGAATTGGTTTTGCTTCCAAAACATGTGGACATACGTAAGGCGTCCCATTTAAAAAAAATCTTTTTGTGAATATCTCATAAACTACTTAATCAATAGTATTTGTTTCCGTTTTCACCTTTGAAATCTGCAATAAAAATATTACTACTTTGCTAATTTAGCCGATGTTGTAACTCCAATAATAACAATGTTAGCAATAGTGCACGGATAACTTGGGACACCCTGTATATAAAAACTCAATCGCAATAACAAAAAAATCAATAATATACAAAGTTTAACAAAATTACTAACCCGAGATTATCATAATGTGTATGATCAATTGAACATCGAATCTAACAATGACGAATAATTGAAATTTTGATAAAACTTTTTTTTCAATAACAATAATTCGTTTTAACTGTTTTTTTAATTTTTAATTTGCTTTTGTAGAAAAAAAATAGTTTTATAAAAATATCCTAAAACAATTATATAAAAATAATATGTTAACCTGTTAAATGACATCAGATGTATCTAGTTGTTCTAATAAAGATTAAATAATTAATAATTAATTGAGACCCTTGCATCAAAAATCTTTTCTAATGAACTTACGGATTAAGTTAGTAAACTCGTATCTACGTAAAAGCTACCAGGACATTTGAATTATTAATAATTGATGATAATAGCTATATTAACGTGGGTGTCAATAACAAAATTTATGTTCATTTACATGAAAAGAGATTCTAAATTTCAAATTAATTATAATTATTTACATGCATTTAGTAAAAATAAATATTTTTATTGCTTTCTGTAAAATTGCGATTTTTGCAGATAGGGAAAGATAACGATATATGACCTTTGTGGTCCTGAAATAGTTAAATGTGCATATTGTCGACAATTTTTAATACAATTTTCTTTTTAATTTTTTGATCCACTACAATTTTTTCGTTATAGTTAATTTTAGTTTGTTTAAAAATAATAATTAAAATTTTACTTGTTTAAAATAGAAGGTGGATATATATTATTTAATATTTGATAATTATCTTGAACCTCGTCTTGAACCAAATCTCTTTACAATTCATTTTATAATTGGGCATGAGTACACATTACGTAATAACGACGCTCTCATTCGTTAGTTAGACATGACTAATTAACTTTACATTCAGATGAATGCATGTGTATGTTAATGCTTAGACAATTAACTAATTAAGTATATACTTTGATACATTTAATTAAACAAGGTTTCACATTGAAATCAATTTATGTAATATACATTAGTACAGCAATGGCTTTTTTTAAATAAAATTTATCCATATTTACGTAACTGATCATTTTATTTTAAAAATCGTATAAAAGAAATACAAGTAATATATATTATCTTTTTTATTGTAAATATAAAATAGCTTTCAATATTTTTTTAATGTTGTATTATAATTCAAAATACATTTTTAATTTGTATTCTGTAGTCACATTTCGGCAGACAAATTTATACAACAATTAAGATAAAATAAGACAGTATGCCATTTGTGGTTTATAACTAAAAGTTATATATTTTATAATGACGATACAGTACGATAATTGATATTTACCACAATCGCGATTGCACTGCAGTCTGTGTATTGTGAACAAACAGCATTTACAATGTCGAGAAGAAAATTAGTTCAAAATTATCAATAACACGATAAAAATAAGATACTTTTACCGTAATTAAATTAACAAGTAATTATTAAGTTTAAAATGATCTAATAAAAAATTGAATTGCATAATAAAATACTTAAAAATACTTAATACTTAAAACATTTTAGTTAAGGTTGCGATTACCCAAACGTACTTGATTTATGTAAAATTCTTATTAGGTTATGTTGGCTCTTTGTGGTTTATCTAGGAAAATGAAAATGTTCAATTATATAGTACTTATGCCACTTTTGAAAATTTATCCACAAAATGAACTCGACAACAAACGTTCGAAACGAGGTTGCTGTGTTCCACGTTATAAAAAACGGATTTACGCAAAACAAAATGCAAATGAAAAAGTAAATATTGGTGATGCTACTGAATAATGATTAATGTATGATGATTTTAATATAGCATCTTTTTCAATCAATTTTATGTTTTTAAAAATTTGACATATTTGACAATTTTCATTTTATGTTCAGTAGCATCACCAACATTTATTCTTTCGTTCGCATTTTGTACCGCGTAAATCCGTTGTTTTATAAAGTGGAAAACGGTACACACAGCAACCTCGTTTCGAACGTTTGCAGTCAAGTTCATTTTGTGTATAAATTTTATAAAGTGGCATAAGTAGTATATAATTGAAAATTTTAATTTCATTACATTAACCACTAAACGGCAGCACAATCCAATAAGAATTTTACAGAAATCATGTACGTTTGTAAATCGCAACCTTAAGTACTTAATTGTAATACATATGTATATATCAAACGATAGCATATCACACTTTCATCATTATTTGTTCATATTCTCTTTCACCGCAGACGTGATAAAGTATAATAAAAATTGCAGCGTTATCTACATGTCCATTTTTAATCAAATTTATAAATAGTATGTAAATCATCATATCATTCAAAGAAATTATAAATAAATGTTGCATCTTTTTCAATTTATAAGCATATGTATTTTCTTCATTTAGTTCAAATACATAAAGTACGGAGGTAAATATGTACTTTGAATTTCTCTAAAGAAAGTCATATAGAAATCAATAGATATGCATTTTCAAAATAATACTTATTACATTAAATCAAAATCAAAAAAATTGTACAAAACAATTACTGATCTACATTTGTGGATATTTGCCGTACTGCAGAGCTTATTACTTATATATTCTCAAAATATTTTTGACCCATATATTCTATATTCTTAATGAACAATGGTGCAATACAGCTTGCGGAGAGGAAACAAGATTATCTACGTGTTAACGCGATACAATGTGCAATAAATAGTAAATACTTGTAACACGATGTCAATAAATTAATTTATAAAAACATAATTTTAATTTTTATAAAATCTATTAGTATTTAAATCCAATTTGGAATTAATTAATAGTTCATAACTACTTGTTAAATTTTAAAAAATTAAAAGATTTCAGAAATCAGAAATTTTAAAGACTGATGAGGATATCAAAAGTTGAGGTTATTGAAGATTTTAATGATTGAATGTGTCAGCTAAAATTAATTATATCAGTATAATTTATAAGCACACATTCATTTTAATAATACGTTTGACGAGTGTGTTTTCTTCGTTCGCTGCATAACGTTATTATCTCGTCAGTGTGTGGTCAAATTGTCGAATCCGTTCGATGTTCCTCAGAAAACCATAATAATATACTTTTTTGTACATTTGGTAAAAAAAGGAATCCCTAAAAGGCGTTAAATACCCTTAGCCACGGAATTGAAAAGAGTATCTGAAGTTAAAATAATACGTAAAATGTGCGGATAACGACGTGAAAGGTTTGGACAAAGACGAGAATGTGTAAGGTGTGAGACGAGGACGTAGAAAGATCGGACGAGAACGTGTGGTTTCTCTAAAAATCCCAAAAGCCAAAAACCAAAAATGTTCTTCTTAAAATTTCGAGAACACGAAATATTATTTGGTGTTTCTTCTTCGTACTTCTAAAATCTGCAATATCTGAAAAGCTTCGACGATTGTACATTTTTTTAAGGATGTTTCAAATTGCTTTGAAATACTTCAAAATACTGAAACATTATATAACTTAATTTATTGCCAGTCAAGCTGGCTCAAAAAGTACTTTAAACTTGATTAGGTGGCAATTTTTTCCAGGCCTTGCTTTAGGATTCTCTCCCATGCCCCAAACACAAATAACCGCAAAAATTAAACAACGTTTCCTTGTGTCATAAGATAAGGGTGAGTTTTTTAACTTAGCTGCTATTGGTAGAACTTTTATTTCTTTTTTCTGAAATGTCCAAAAAAATATTTTTAATAATTTTTGTATTAAACTTTTTTCAACGCATTCCAAAGAAAAGTGCTACAAGCCAAAAAGAGACTATTATTAAATGTTTCCTATCAGCTTTTCTATAAAAGTTATGAAACAAAATTAGTAACGTCTACGATTCCGTACAAGTTTTACATAAAAATTTTATTCGTGTCTACGAACTGCTCATAAATAGGAGCCAAAGTCAACGCCGTTATCAATATATCCTAGTTAAGGACCAAATTCGGTATTTTTTTTAATTGAAAAAGTTCGTGTTGTTTTAAAATAGTTATTGATTCATTTTGCATTTTTTGTTTCTCTTTGTTTTTATTAAGAGGAAAGTTATTTAATCAATTATAAAAGCGATTTTATCTTAGTTATTAAAAATGTTGAAATAAAAGTTACGAGATTCTACAACTTTGATGAAAATCTTATGTGAGACTGGTATTTTCTAGATGTAGAAAGCGTCGTGCGTAGGTGGTTCCACATATTCTACTTGTATCGAATTTTCATTCTTATCTTGTTACAGAGTTTCTCCACGACCATTAGAGAATGTTATAATAATTCTGAAATAATTTTTAATAATACAATACAATTTTACAATTGAAATCATTCGTATTTATAGAGGACATAAAGAGTCTGACATATCATTGTAATTTGTAATTTTTTACTTTATGTGGTTGGCAACGAAATTTATATCCACACAAGAGTAAATATATAATACATAACCATTTAAGCATGAATAAAAGTGGCAATGTAAAGAGAAAAGTAGAAAAACGTCTTCTTAGTTAAAATTTTAATTATCTGTCTAAAAAAAGAATAAATAATTTAAACAAATGCTCTAAAATTATTGAAACGCCAAATTCTGCAATATTCATATTGATAAATAATTAATAAGCAAACAGTGATAAGCGGTCCGCATTTTTTCACTGAGTAAAAAAGTGACACGTTTAACTCTAACAAAATTGATTAAAGAAGATAACTATTTTAATGAAATTACATTTTTTATCAGTTTTGAACAATTTTTACCCATTGGCAACCACCTAGATTCAAAAACAAGTGTTTTTTTTTTGTTGTCATTGTGAAAGTTGACGATCGATACATTTTTGTATTTAAATTGTCAAACTAATTCACAATAACAACAAAAAATATATATGGTTCCATTTAAAATTCACAAGATGGCGTCAATTCCGGAACAACCGAAAGTGATACAGACTTCACAAATATCAAAATAAATTGCATATTTCATGTATATACACTCGTATAAATTTCATTTGTCTAGCTTCATAAATAACAAAATAAAACAACCATACATATGGCTTGGGTCACCCGATATGAACTTAAACACGTCAAGTTCGTATAAACTCAAACTTTGTCGCCAAAAAGAAAGATGTAAAATCGATGAGTGGAATTGAGATGGAACAATACAAACAATTCGAATTTGGCAATCTAATTAATAATATTCGTCAATATCGGATAAATAACCCAATATCAATGTAAAGGACACTAACAAAGTTGATTAAACACGCCTACTTTGTTAATTAAAAAAAGCTATTTAGTACTATTTTTCCTACAGAAACTTTACTTTTTCAAAAGATCAGATAAACGCCAACAGCGAATTTTTTGGTGATTTTCCTTTTTGTAGCAATCTTTTATTTTCATATACAAACATCACACACTTCAACAAAAAAATGACAAATAACAAAATTATTAATTAAAGTGCTACAACTGTTTTGTAACTTGGTAGACAGGCCTTAAATCATTCAAAAAATATAAATATAAAATTGCGCAGAAAGAGAAAACCTCCACTCTTGTCAAGTTTAATTAATTAATTTTTGGTATATTTATTGTAAAGAAAATATAAAAATACTTTTTAATACAAAATACACTGAGATTTTAATCAAACAATAAGGGCTACGTCAAGTATCCCTCGAAGTATCCTTGTCTCCAATTAAAAATTATTCAAGGCCCCTATTGTTAACAAACAAAAAAACCACAATATGGTATTGAGATAAAAGCACTGGTCATCTTCCGACAGCATGAATAGATCAATTCAATGCACGAACGATTAATGCATATGTAATGTTATGTAAAGTTATCATTGAACTTCCTGTTTAATGCATTTGGTATGCACAAAACGCTGCTTCACTGCAATGCCGATAAACACTGACTATCAAACCTACCTTCCAAAACTACCATATTATCAACATTATATTATTATAAATTTATGAATAAACAAATAATATGTATGAGTAATGAAAATAATCAACCTTAATACACGGAGTGCATGTGATAAAAATCTTCAAGTTTCATTTTGTTGCCTGCCGCTTAGATCATGTAAATACAATTTTGTTTATCTGATAAAATAATAAACTTGTTTGTAAATAAATAAAAGTTGTTAAAACAGTTCATGGAAGTACTTTTAAATAGGTTTTAAGTTCCGCTTCAACTAAATAAAGAAATCATGTGGGAGTGAATGCAACCTATTTGACAGAAGGGTAAACTTTGATTAAATTAATCTATAAGATCCAATACTTACGTTTTCTTATGAAGAATGCGATATAATCCATATAAGTAACCCCCACAAAACACTAACGTACATTAAAAACAAATCACTCAGGGTTGATAACAATAAACAATGTACACACTACACGATTTCTGTTTGCTGCTTTTACGATATTACAATTACACGTTTTATGATTATTATCAATATAGATTACATGTTTTAGTAACAATTTACATTTATAAACATTTAGAAAGAGTAAATCAATGTACAACACAGCGCTTGCCCGAAGAACGGCTGACTAGTTACTGACATGACTGCTTGTAAATATGGTTGATTTGACAGAACACAAACAGATACTCCTGGCGTCATCTATGGAATTTCAAATAAACTCTACACATTACAGAATCCTACCAATTGGTAAATATTCTTGTAAAGATTTACTACACTATCACAGTCTATCGGTATATACTTATAACAACCGGCAAGTAAAGAACTAAATGGAGGATTGCCCATATGAAAATAAATTTAAATTGACAAGCCTGGCATATTTTTATAACGTTTTTGTATTAAGTAAAAAAATGCTGCTACAAATAATACGATTGTTAAGTATTTAAGTTATAGTGACCAAAAAGTGTGCACCATATGGAAAACATTTTGAAGTAAAACTTCAATGCCAAATTTATCGTTGCACGAATCTATCTCAATTCTACTCTTCGATTATATATCATCTTCCTTTTTCGCGTCAAGTGTGCATATAAACTTAAACACGTAAATTGCATATGAACGCGAAAGAGAAAGAAGATATAAAAGAGCTGAGTGGAATTGATATGGAACATCAATATAAACAATTTGAATTTAGCAATCTAATAAATAATATTTGTCAGTGTCAGATACACATATCTATATCAAGGTAAAGAAATCAGTTTAATTTATTTACTTTGATCACATTTAATAATTTATAAACAGACCTCTTGGTAAGGAGTAACAGTCAATAGAACGTCTACAATGCTAAGGGTTCCGAGCGCCGATTACCACAATTAATATTTTATAAAAAAAAAATGTGTCGATTACAGTGCTATCTATCAAGAAAAAAGAATAGTGTTACATACAAGTCATGTTTTTTTTTCGGTAGACTACAAACCTGCAATTAAAACCGAGAGTTCTTATTTAAGATTTTAAAGTTGCCCCCTCCCCCTCCCATTGGAGGATGTGAGTGTCACCGTCAAAATCTTTACACTTTTGTTTAGAACTTTTTTTTTTCAAAAACTTTTTATTTGACCGTTCCATTAATTTACCAACGTATATATTTATTTTGTTTATACAATTTTTGATAAAATTTAGATAGTCTGTAGGCTATAAAATAAATTTGTAATGCATTATATTTTCTATAATTTATATATACCATAGAATTTAAAATTGATCAATCAATCTTAGTGGCACATAATGAAAAACATGAAATGGGCTATGCTATGTATGAGATGATTTGGGGTTATGCACGGGTTGTTTATTTAAGATATAATAAATAACCTGGTCAGCGTACATAACTCTTTATTATAAAATAAATAAACAACCTGTTTGGTTTATCATCATGATTGTCTATTAAAATTATGGAAGCCACCGGAACCGGATCCTGATCGGTATCCGGCCAATATTTGAAAGATTCGGTTCCGGCCGGATCTCAATAACTATCCGGTCGGATTCAACTTTCTTTAAATAAATTAGAGATTGAATTCATTATTTTGAAAATACTAAATATATTTTTATATCTTTTTGACATTAAAAAATTAGGAAGCATTTTTAAAAAACATTTAAAAAAATTATAAAATAAAATGCTATTTTTGTTATTCTTAATTGATTTTTAGTTCAACCAGATTTTTCACGTTACAAGAACTAAAAGAAAACCATTTTGAATCTTTTTTTTACATTTTCTGGTTGTTTCAAATTATAAAAAATGGATTTTTTTTCCTGGTAAGAACACGAATATTTTTTTACATTAAACGAAATTAATAAAAAATTTCAAAAATAAAACATAAAAAGGAAATAAATTTTTTGCGAGATTTAAAATTTATTTAATAACAAAACCAAATATAAATCAAACCTAATGATTTATGTAAAAAAAAAACAATTTATAAAAAAAAATTAAAATTTTTCATTTATTTTATTTTTTACTTTTTGCTATTTTGCTTTTTAGAAGAAAAAAATTACAAGAGAAGTTTTTTGTTTTTTTTGTGTAAGTTTTGGAAAAAATAATTAAATAAAAAAGCAGTTAATTTAATCTTTTCTACGATTTTAGCGACGCGTATCTATTACCGGCTCGCATCCACACTAGTAATTTTATACTTTTTATGGATTCGGCAAGATCCGGTCTCGGATTTGTAACCGCTTCCGCTCATAAACAGGATCCGGGGACATAGTTAATAATTTAAAAAAAGCGAAAAAACTAGCGTTGAAAGTTATAGTCGGTTTCGTTTTATAATGGCAGAATCAGTTCCATTTGCTCACCACCAGCTTTATGCAGCCTGCTCCAGGTCAGTGTATGTCTGAACTTTGTGGGGTAAATCAAAAATCCTATAAATAAAAGAATAATATAAAAAATGCACAACAATGTATTGTTTTAAAAGCAAACATCAAGAGAAAGCATTTTATTGTAGAAATAATGTAAATATGTATTTCTATAACAGTAATAAAATAACGATGTCTTTTAAAACTATTAAAATTTAAAATGTTCATGCAAAATCACAATTTAAAACAAACTCGTATAAAATAAAATAATAAAGTCATTTATATAAAATCCTATTATCTTCTTTTCTTAATTCTTGAACCAATAGCTGAAACAAAAAAACAGAAATCTGTAATAAGCTTAATAGATTTATTATTACAAACATAATTATTTTTATAATTAATTTCATTCAATTTGGTACAACTTTGCTCATAAAACAAATATAAAAACAAAAGTAAAAAGTAATGTAAAAGTCAATATTTTTGACCAATTTTAGTACATACTAAATTAAATTATAAATACTCTAATAAAATTTTAATCAGTATAAAATCTAAGGACTACTTTATAAACTTATAATTAAAAAAAATTGTGAGTGTGAAAAGAACATACACATTAGAACTTTTAATTTTATTATAATACATGATGTTAGGATTACATGGTGTGCTCGTAACGAGTGTCAAAATTGGCATTTGTGCATGTGTGCGTGACATCACGCTTTGAAATCGCTCGTCTCACGTTTAATAATATTTTATAATAAATCATTATTTATATCATTTATTTGGTAGATATTGTTTTAGATAAAACAAACATTTATTATATTATTTTAGATAAAACAAACATTTATTATATTTGACCTTATTACGTATTATTGCATCAATATCCCATTATTTAATCCTCCACTAACTTCTAATAAACAGTTAAAAATCACAAATCCATTTTTTTAATATTCATTTTAATTTAAATTTGATTCAGTTGAAAATCTAAGTAGTAAACCATAAAGAAACATTTACGAACGTTGACCCTTTGAGTATATTCTGTAACAAATTCCTTAATTATAAAGTACATTTCGCTTCTGAGTGTAACTGTAGCAGCTGCTGCAACCCGCGATGCTCGTGACGTACCATAATATCCAAAAGGGCATCGCACATCTGACAGATCAGCGTCAATGCTATACGCCGCGCGGCTCTCCTCTTTTTATTATAAATTGTTCTATGACGTCGACGACCCATTATAGAACAATGTAAAAAAAGTGCGGAGAGTCCCGCAGCGTAGCGCATCGACGCCGATCTGCCAGATGTGCGATGCCTTTCAGGACATTATGGTGTGTTTGTACTAGATTTATGTGAGCATGACTATGAAAAAATACTATAATAAATTATACTTACTATTAACATGGCACACTTCAGCATCAGCACCTACGGTCAACAAATATCTTAACCATAGCTTCTGTTTCATAGACAATTTATCTCTTTCTCCTTTAACTTCAACAAACTTGCACTGAAATTGAAATGGATATAAATTTAATATATTTTCTGTGAGTGAAAATTACTATCTAATTCAATACCCTGTATACAGAGATGAGCAAATTGTAATCACAAATGTGATTACAGACTAAATAATCAAAAAATAATATTTACATGACTAATTAATACCGATTGATCAATCAAATAAAAGCAGATCAACTAATACAGACTAATAAATGGAATAAGATGTAACTAACAAATACAGACGAATCAATTAAATACAAAATGAGTAATGATTGATTAATCTAAAGAAGCAACTAATGAATACAGACTAATCAGATAATTGATTAATGATTACAGACTGATCAATCTCATAAAAAGTGACTAATGAATACAGATTGATGTATTAAAATAATTGCAAACAAATTATTATATTTACTTTGAAAAAAATGTTTAAAACAAAAGTAACGCAGACAATTCTCAACGAAAATAGTTTATCATAAAATGTTTTGTAAACATCTCGATGTCATGTTTAACCACACGTGATCGGAAATGGGGGGGTTCCATTTAAAAAAATATGTTGACCTTGACTACGCCTAGACCACTTCACTCAAGGTCAAGTAGACTTTTTAAATCCTACAACTTTGGTTTTAAATATTTTTCTAAAAAAACGTCTTATTTTCGAAATAGTTCAACGTTTACGGAATTTTTGAATACCTTGTATATTGCCAAGATTATAATTAATATATTTATTGTAATAATAATAAATAATAATAATAAAGGTCGAATTAAAATAAAACTTAATTCTCATTATAAATAATTAGTCCTGCATTTTATGCAGGACTAATAGATTAGTAACTACATACTATTAATCTGAATAAAAATAAATCACTGATTATATAACTAATCAGGGACTAATTAGTCATATTCATTTATAACTAATCAATTACTATAAAAAATGAGTAATCAATTATATTCATATGTGATTGGTCAATCACTTTTAATAATGACTAATAAATCAATTGAAGAACTGATTACTAACTAAATTATTTAGACTAACTATACCATCAATCTGTAGTTACAGACTAATAATAGTCAGTTTGTCCCACCTCTGCTTGTAGATTGTCCTAACTGAAGGTGAAAAATGAAATATAGTATACATTTAGATAATCAAAAACACATACTATTTAGCAAAAATTAAGTAAAAAACTAGTAACAAAAAAACAAACACAATTATTACTCATTTTGTTACAAGTTTCATTATTCAGCTCTAGTTAGGAAACCCTCTGTATAACATGAATGATAAAACAGTTTATATCACAATTTTATTCTCTTAAATAATCTTACAAATTAATTTTTATAAAAGGTCTACAATTGATCCAAAACTAGTAATAGCTTTTGAAATAATAAAAATGTGAAACAAATAATTAATATGTCTGAATATTGTCAAAACTGAAAAATAATAATTAATGTTGGTACCTATGTACTACAGTAATTTATAAAAATTAAATTTGTGTTATCATTCAATTTTTATTATTTTAATATTTTTAATGAAGTCAAAGTGAGTGGTTGCGTACCCTTATTGCAAATGAATACAGGAAGCTAGACTAACTGTCTAGAACAAACAAACGAATTTACAGGCAACCAGAATCACAACACCTAGCGTGGCATAAAATCAAAATAATTAAATAAAAAGTTTATAATCAATTATCAAAATCCACACAAGTTACAAGCGGCAACAATCAAATGCATACAATTATTTCACTCTTCATAACAGATTATCAGTGCACCTTAGTGATTTCCGCATCACATTGAAACAAAATGAACTAAATGATTGGTTAACGTTTTTAGTGCCACCGCAAGTAATACTGAAGTGAAAGTGAGAGGTGTAACCTTCTTGCAAACAAATATTTTTATGTAAATTTATTATTACCTTTTTAGTATCAGGATTCCATACAAACAGATCGGGCATACCTGCTCTAAAAGCACCAAAATTTGTAACCAATCTTTTAAGGATTTGAGATAAAACAATTCTTGTTATACAATTAATACCATTATTGTGGGCAAAATAATCAATCAATTCCATCGATACCATCGAATATTTATTAGAATGTTCTTCCATATTATTATAAAAAAAAGATTTAAATTTTTCTTCACTCCAGTTCCTTTCAACATCATTCAATCTTGTATCGATTAATTCTTTACGATTAGTATAGAAATCTGTATATTTAAGATCTAATGGGACATATTGTATTTCAGTAACAAAAGTACCAGGAACATATGTTTCATAAATAATATCCCAGAATAATAAAAAGAAAAGTGATGTTATTAGAGATCCTTCACAATGTAATCCATACGAATATCCATTTAGTGCATAATATTTTATAGCAACTTCTTCAACTGTGATTAAATTAAAATATTGAGAATTTTCAATTCCTTCCATATAGTATTTTTTACAACCTATTTGAGTCCTGAAAAAAAAGTTTATTTAATAAAGAAATTTCTCAATTTATTAACCCTATTATTAAGGGTCTAAATTCACAATGGTCATAATTCCTTAATCATAAAATTTACATAGCAAATGTCGACTGGATAGAATCGTAATTATTATACAATTGGTTGAGGTATAAAAAACCTCACCCATTTCTTTCCCAATTTTCACCATCGTTTTGCTGCCAAGTGTCATTTGCAATTTTTGACCTTCAGATTCATGTTTATTTTATATCAGATGCTATTGTGTTAATATATCTGCCTATAGTCTTATACACATTTCCAGGATTGCTTGTTCAATTGCGGGTGTCAACATGTAAACTAGCCCTTCAGCAGTGGAGGAAATCAACAGACAAATATTTTAGTACCGTATAAACAGACAAATATTTTACCATTTAAATCAAGCTTGCAAGTTGAGATGTTCACTTGCTTTCCATTTTTATTCATTGGTGTATAAGCTGCGTTCGGTAAAACTATTCGGTACTGTGCAGTGTAGAAGGGAATAAACAAACGCAAGGGTGCAAACAGTGCGACAGCAACAACAGATACAGATTAATTTGTCAATTGTATTAATGTAATTTAAAAAAATGTTGTTTACATTAGTATGAAATTATTAAGCAGCCATCAAAAATTGCAAATTAGGCGTTTGTGATTAAATATCATTTTTAATAATTAAATTCAATTTGAATATTTTAGCTAATACAACAAGGATTTAGTTTGATGACAATAAAAACGACTTAAAAAATTAATAATCTTGGTGAAATAATGGTGCGTAATTTATTGAAATTAGGCACTGTTATTTCATCATTGAATGAAATATATTTTAGGATGTCACAATCAACATTTTAATAGTTGTTGACATTAATGCATAGCTGTAAAAAGAATGAAGTTCGTAAGTTACCGATGTTAATTGAAAATTAAATAAACATACTGAACACATATACCGCTCGTGCACAAGCACTCGAGGTGGGGCATTTAGTGTAATCATCTTTTAGACTACATCGTAATAAATGAAGAGCTTCCGGTGAATGGTGTTAAATATTGTTCATTTCTGAACGGCTAAAGTGTGTTTGGTATAAAAAGTGTGTTTGGAACAGAATAACCGAACGCAGCTATTGTAATATTGTGACAACTTGTTAAATGACATTAAAATTGAACAACAGTGACAACCCACCATTTTGTTACTTCTGTTAGTGCATTCCACAAACAAAACAGAAAATGAGTGATTCAAATTTTTGCAACTATTTATATAATTGAAAAAAAGTTGAAATAAAGTTTTCAACACTTCTTTTATTTTATTTCTAAAATTATGTGGATGTTATTGATTCATTTAAGTTTGTTAAATGAAATAAGGTACACAAATAAGGCAGAAGTCATAAAAATTGTTACTGTATCAAAATCTAAGCATAACCACTGAATTATATCTAACTGGAATAATAAATAATATCGTAAGCAATGCTGGCAAATAATAACAAGCTTCAATGTTAGACGGAGATACCTGTGTACGATGTGACATTCTGGTGCAGTGTGTCAAACAGGAGCATGCAGCACTACTACTTTTTTATAGTTCAACTTTTATTTCTAATTATATTTTTCCTATGCGCATCGACAAATTTTCAAATGGAGGCAGGACAATCTTGCGTCTGAACGCACAATTGTGTGTGTGAGTATATTTGCACACACAAACATCTATTATTATTATAAACAAGGCATACTGATAGCTCTGTGTTGTGGACGGATGTTTCGTCTTCCACGTGTGTTGAGTGAATGTGAAATTTAGCACAGTGTACAGTTGCTCTTTTTCTTATTTTACAAGCTACGCAGAAAACATAGTAGAGAACTCCAAAGTTCTAGCAGTCTGTAATAAATAACCTAAAATAAAAATGCTACATGTGCAACACATTTATAGAGTAAGAGTGAAATGGATTCCCATATTGCACAGCATTACTCTTTTTAACATGCTGGACCGTTTTTAAAAGGAGTGCGTTCCAGTTCTATATAAGTGAGAGTGACTGACAAATTTTATTAAAATATTGAAATCATTCCTTGCAATCTACTATAATTCTCATCTAATCATACTTATTTATTTAATTGTCTGACATCTGACTAGGTTAAGTTCGTCAAAAATAAAAGTAGAACATAATTTTTATGTATATTAAAATTTATTATTCTGCAGAAGCAAAAGAGGAATATTAGGATGAAAGATGTGGAAAATAGTAAGAAGTAAGTTTTAAAAACTAAAATTTGGCTATTGACCTGTGTGGGTACAACATGACTTATGAGGGGAAGATTTTTTGGTAGCTTCCTAGCTGTGAAACAATCTGCTATTGTGACAATTTCCTATGACAAGTTTCTGTCACATTTTATAGTATCATCTCCAAGTTTGGTTCCAATCGCTTAACATTTGTCATTATTATATAGTTTAAAAATAAGTGATTTGCAACTTGAAACACAGAAGTGTCATGAAATTTTGGCATAGCTCAAAGAATATAAAATAGAACGTCCTATTTCCAAGTCAAATATTTTTGGAAGCAATTCAAATGAGGCAGGGAATCCATTCATAATGACCCAAAGTGTGAAAGACCTCTTGACACACAAACTAATAATATCAGTATTGCTAGAAAAATAAGAATATGAGATACAAGTGTTTCTAATATTCTACATGAAAATTAGAGAATGAGCAAAGTTAACACGATGGATTCACAAACTACTCCATCACAAACAAAAACTGTGTAGACCATAAATTTCCGAGAAAAATTTGACTGCTTTATCCCAAGATAAAGATTATAGAATTGTAACTGGGGATGAGACCTAGATACACCACTGGGATACTCCTGCAAAACAAGAGTCCATACAATTCGTTCGTAAGAGCTCTCCACCAGCCAAAAACGCAAAGAGTATATGACAAAAGGGAATAATGAGGAATATTTACATAACAAACATAATTAGGAATTATTGTACACTCTTGGACAAAATTAGCGAATATTTTTTGTAATCACTCTTACTTAAAATAATTTTAATTTATCGCCGTAAACTTATATGTGCTGATGTTAGTCATCTAGTACGTAGATTACTCATTTGTTTTAAAATAATGTTGACGCTTAAATGACATTAATGGCGTTTATTATTGTTTCTCGCGAATTTTATCATAAACAATTGATTACACATTTTAAGAATTAAAGTGAATTAAGTCATTGTAGTGTAATTAACGAAGTTATAGTGAATAGTGTTTGTGTATTCCTTAATTGAAAACAACAGTATGCCACTAGTCAGACACTGCAATGAAGTTCAAGCGGCACAAATGAAGGATATAAAACAAAGAAATCGCACGACATTTCATGAATATTTTAAAAAGGTATCAAGAGACTGGAAATTTCTTACGAAGGCCCGGGCAAGG
>JARJEC010077871.1:0-11978 GCA_030264575.1 Tachinus sp. AB-2021 | reverse complement strand
AAAAAATGTCAGTACTATATGGAAATAAAACTTTTTAATAAACTACCTATTGCTATTGTAAAATTAAACATACGACAATTTAAATATTTAATTAAAAATATATTCATAAATAAAGCGTATTATTCCATTTAGGAATATTTGTCTGATAATAATTTCTGCATGGTATGTTAGTTATACTATAATTGTATTTAATTTTTCTGTATACTTTATTTTCTATAGTATATTGGGATATTTAATATATTCTATATCAACTTTTAGTGAAGATTAATATAATAATAATAATAATTAATAATCTTTATTTATATATATTATTATTATTATTATTATTAAAAATTTACATGATTTCTGCCTATTTATTGACTTCTCCAAGCCCTTTGATACACTAATCCATAAAAAGTTTTAACTATAAAATGCTTCAAAAATATTGAATCAGAGGGCATGTATTAAATTGATTTGAAGGCTACTTAAAAAATTAAAAAATTAAAGTAAATGTACATACTGGGATCGGACAGGAAATAAATATAGATATAATGGTACCTCGAGGAAGTATAATGGGACGATACATTAATCGTGTCAATCTGACACGACAGAAATTTTAAATAAGTTATGGAGAATCTACAAAAAAATTCAGACAGTTTCAGAAATGACCCCATTCCAAAGGATTGATAGTAAACGGGTCCAAGACAAAAATACTGCATATAGTATCTCCAAAACAACAAAAAATGAATGAAAAAACAAAACTGGTCTTCCACAATAACGCATGTTTGCACGATCTAAACAATTGCAGCTGCTATAAAAATATAGAATTTGAGAAAAAACAAAAATATTTAGGACTGATATTCGACAAAATTCTGAGACATTTAACAAACAGTATCTGAAACAAGTTATACCAGCGATCAGAATTAATTATTATTATATAGATCGATTTCTGATATAGATTCAGGAATTGCTATAAATTACGGCTTCACAATATATGGCCCAGTTTCACAGTATATAATAAATAAACTACAAGCAACTCAAAATTCAATCAAAAATATATGCAAAACAAACAATAACACCTGCGACAAAAATTTTAATTAAAAATGACTGTTCAAACTAAGGACTATAAGAAGCATTGTAAATAATAGAAACTAGGTACAAGGAGAAACGTATCAGCAAAATATATAGTGATCAAAAACAACAACAACAAATATGAAGCTCGCACAAAAGAAGTTCTAGTTAGACAAATCTTTAATAAAATCCCAAAACAAATACTTTGTTTTTCTTATTTTTTTTTTCTATTATTCGTTAATATTTAACCACATCTGGAAATATTACCGCTAATTGAAGAATTTCAACATTAATTATTGGGTTCTTTTACGTGTACGCAACACTAGGGAGTATGCGGAACCTACAGTTTTTCTTCGTCACCGAAAGAAGGTGTGCGACTTTTCTTAACCGGAAAATGTCAACCGTCCAAGTAAGGATTGCTCGGGAACCGAACCCGGAACCCCTCCCTGGCACAGCAGTCTATCTATCTACTGAGGCACTTGGCGGCATTTATTATGGAGCCAAAACTAATACAGAATTCGAAAAAAAAATAGTTGGTATAATTTATTTATAGATCACAATATATTATATTAGAAAATGTAATATTACAAAAAACTGAAATAAACATAGAAAAATAACACAAACAGCTATTAAACCGGTTAAAACCATTAGGTTCCAATCAGACATAAGGTTTTTTTGTTTTTCAATATACGGTTTGGTTTTGGTGCGCGGTTTTTATTTACACACAAGAAAATTGAGGGGTTCATTCCGGTTCGGTATAAATCCCTGTATTTTTCGAAATAAATTGAAAAAAATAATACCCTTATTAAAATTCTATTTATCGTCGATACTTGCGACTAATAATAATTTTGCAAGTATTTGCGCATAGATTTAAAACCTTGTATATCATGATAATAATGATTTGTTTGAATCTCTTAAGTCACAAAAAACCGTAAAGCAGAGAAATATAAATAATTCATATTATTTGTATTGTTAAAATAAAAAATCGTGCTATCTAAATAGGTAATTACAATATTAGGTATTGATGTAACAATTATATGAATTTAAAAAATAGTGTTTTAATTGTAATATGTTATTTTATTATCTTAATACTGTAATAAGTGATATTTTAATCAATATCACTCATTACGGTCTAGGCAGGTTAAATTAATAACATAAAATAATAAAATTAATTTTTGTTTATTTACAAGCGTTGCTATACTGATAAGTAACGTACAGTTCGCATAAAAAGTTTATCAAAATATTAAAATTGTTCTTTTTTGTTATTAGGAAAAGTTGAAAACATCGGTATATGCCGATATAATAATAAATTACTTATTTAGTTGATTCTAAAACAGAACTAACTCCTGCCTAGGTTGACCAACCGCATCTGTTATTATTTACTTGTGAGCGACCTAAACTTTCAGTTTTGGTTAAAAACTATAATTGGATAATAATACAATAAGATTGAAAAAAATCTCTTTTAAAACATTTTTTTAAACAATGAGACCATATTTTTGAATAATTGTCAAGTTTTAAAAATAATGGCCTCAAACAGTCATTTCAAGACGTATTTTTTAAGTTAACAATAATTTCGACCGAGTCGAAGTATTGGCCTTTTTAGCCAAAAGCAATAAAAATGCCAAAAACAGTAAAGGCTAATTCTTTTGTATTTAAAATTCATTTCAAACGTTTCTTTTCATTTCCAAACTATTCTGTTCATAGTAAAAAGGGAACTTTTGTCTTATTTGTTTAATCGTGTTTTGATAGACAACTAAAGACAACAAGAAGTTGTTGTTTTATTGCTAACTTTCTAAATAATTTTGTATCTATCTACATTAGATTCTAAAAATGAAGTGATTCCTAATAAATTGAAGTTTTTTATAGTTATTTAATCTGCTCGAATAGTTCTATACAAAAAACATTAGATACTTTCTAGTGTTTTTGTGAATGTTAGTTTATTTAAATATTAAGTTAATTATTAATTAAGTTTCGGTTTTGGCCGACACTAGAGGAGCAGCCGAATATTCGGTTTTGGTTTCGGCTGAAAATCGAGTTTTGGTCGGACACTATTATTTACTATGTATCGGCCTATTATTTACTATTAAATTTATTATTAATATATTATTTATTAAAAATAATAATTATATATATATATATATATATATATATATATATATATATATATATATANGTAAATCTGGACAAAACAAAAAATCCCGAAACACGTCAATTTCGTTTTAGAGGGGGACGTCTTTTGACATATAGTTGACAGGTGTGTCAGTTTCCACTCCCCTCCAACAAGCACCTTTCAAAATTTTTAAATAATATGGCCCACTTTGTGACACCTTATTTGAAAAGTCTTTATGTCAGTAATTCGGCTGTGCTAATTTTTATTTTTTTAAATGTTTTAATATGCAGTCTGGAATAATTATTTCTCAAAATAATATGAAACAGGCGAAACATTCTCTATGTAAACATAATAGGATGGTATTAAATAACAAAAAACCAGTTACAGTTTGATTTGGCAATAGGCTAGTTATAATTTATTGTAAACTTCAAAATTGATGATATATTTGAATATACATATATTTTTATTAATTTATCAAAATTGTTTGATTAAAATACAACTAAGTTAGACACAATACGTTTGTGGCAAAATGGAAAATTGAATTTAACAGTCTTTAATAATAATAATAATAATAATAATAACAATAATAAATTTTACATAAAATAACATTACAACGATTTGTTCGTTAGATAATTGAAAATCAATGGTCCTTACAGTATTGCTTCAGATGGTTTAATTAAAAGTAACTGACAATTACTTGTACTGCATAGTGACTAAAAAAGTCTATTATTATATATTTTTGTTGTAATTGATAAATCGTTATTAGTATTTTTAAATTATTTTATGTTTATTATACTTGTGAATGTACTTTGACTTTTTTATATAATTGTAATAAAATATTTGAAAATACATACAATAAACTACTTTTGTGTGAATTAAATGTATTTTTCTACATAAAATATTGTTAACCTGTTTAACTTAGTAACATAAAATGTCAAACAGTTCTGTTAAATTCGATTGTAGTTTCGAAGAGACAAATGTAAAAACTTATGTATTTAAAACAAACGATATGTAGAAAATGTGTATTTTTATAGCGATTTGGGGGTTGCAGAGTGAAATTTAAATGAGTGGCTATTAATTACGTTGACATGGAGCAGTTGTTCGGGCTTAATTTATATAAATATAGCAAACAAAGATTTTAATGTGCCTTTTCAAGTGCTCCTTTCGGGTTTCTTAATTTGGGGAAGCGCGTAGCGTGACTGTGTGGAGAGATGGAGAGAGACCATGGGATATTTCTGTGCTACTTAGGTAAACACGATTATTTTTAAGTTCCTCGACATTTAAATAAAGTGCCCTCGTCATGCCGCAGCGTTGAGGTCTGAGGATGGATTCGCGGCTTGTTGAGGCCTTGCGGTGAACTAGAATGATTCCGAATCACAGTGCGGCAAATTGGACTCGTATTTAATGTTGTTATACGGATTAGAGTACAGTGTTATCTGTATCTGCCGGCAGCACTCGCACTTAATCTCTTAAGGCGAAGCCCAATGACTGTTAGTTTCTGTTGCTTCCGATATATTCGAACATATTCCCATTGTTCACCGCAGCCGCCCATCGCCTTTCTTAATACCTCAATATTACCCGCACATATCCTTCCCATCCAATAAAGATGGATAACAAAGATAACATACATTCTTTCCCCAAATCCGCCACAAAACTATTATGTTAAATTAACGGCCACATAATAAAATTGATAACTTGTTAGAAATAACTACATATTTATCTAATTAACAATTAACATAATAACATTATTTAAAGCATTTTTTATAATTAGTGCAAACGATTAATAACTCGACGACCTCAATAATTGCATTGGTCTAATAAATATATGTTATTTTATAAATAAAAAGTTGTTAACTGTTCTAGATAAATATAATATAATAGCTTGCCTTTTGAATACATGATATTTCTACAATAGATTTAAAGTGAATAAATAATAAATATAATAAACGTTCTGTTTAAACCAGTTGACTGGGCTAACATGGTGATCCCAACAAAACAAACACTCCCAAAGATTAAGTATGCAAAATTTATTGTTAAAAAAATATCCTAAAATACTATGAAATATACTTATGATTTATATAGTTTGGTGATCTTAACAATTTCCATATTTTTGCCAGTTTTCTTGTTAAACTGTATGCAAATATGACATATAAATTTTTTAATAAATCATTAAATAGATAAAGGTATAAAAGGCTATTTCTCTAGCGGACAAATCAGTTTTGTGACGTAATTTTCAAAATCTTTAGTTTTTGAATATTTCATAAAATTTCACATATTTTTACCTTACTATCTCAAAATGTTTTGCAATATTTCTATAAATTTATTACTTTTTAAATAGTAGGTAATTCAATTTACCATTATTTTCTTATAAGGATGGTTTCGACCTCTACTATGTGATACTTCATTATTAAAAACAAATAAAACAAAAATTACTATGTTTTTAACCACATAAAAAATAAAAATATAGGCAACTCAAGTTTCGACTTATGTCATTATCACTAAAAAAGTTGACACAGGTAATACAACGAGTGTATTGATGATTATTGAATTAAATTTGTTTAATTTTGTGAGATAAATTATGTTTTTTGGAAAAGAAGACAATTTTAGAAATTAGTAAAAACACTAACTAAGAGATATAGGGAACGGGAAAGATGTCTTAACGGACGTATATAATTGGATAAATGGTAGTCAAAGCCTAGGGGTAATTCTAATTTGTACATCTAAGCAGAATGTAAGGATGTATAAATTGGTGTCATTTAGAATGTTATGGGTTAGTATAAAAAATTGCCAATTATAACCTTTTTCTAGTGGCAGCGTATGCTCCTGTGAACAATGAGAGTGTAAGTGTATATTTTTGGCAAAATCTCAATCAAACCTTGTGTTCAAGTGAATCTAGCAAAAGCTTCGGTTAATTGAATGATTTAAATGGAATGAATTCTTTGGGTATCTAACCAAGATACCCAAAGAATTCAGTCAGAAAGAGTGCTCGAAAAGTACGGCGATATTAAAATGAATGAAAATGGCAAGCAAATAGTTTGTCAAAAGAGTAATATTTAGAAGTATGTGTATTATTCCAAAAATGTAATGTATAGGTCTAAAGCATAGAAATGACAAGAGAAACATAAAGTAAATGCAATTTAAATTACTTTATAAATGTATGTGAAAATGTTTGTATTGACACAGTTAATAATCAGTGAGTAATGAATGGATGTTGTTTGAATGTAACACTGATAAAATAGTACAAACAAAATACATTGGGCTGGTTTGAAAATGTAGAGAGAATGAGCGAAGAGTAACAAATAAAAATTATAATGAGACCCCGTAGAAAGAAAATTAAAAGTGGACAGAATAAGAGAAAGTGCACGATTTGATGTAAAGAAGTATGTAATTATAGAAAAAATGTAGCGAGAAGCCACATTGAACACAACTTTCTTTGGATAGGAAAAAATGAAGTGTGTACTGCTTAGTTGTTGCGTGCATGTTAAAGAACCCAATAATTCAGACTGACGTTAAAAAATGTTGATTTAAAAATACCAGGTGGTAAAATATATATAAATCACAACATTTAACAACAATTAAAAATTATAAATATAATATATATATATATATATATATATATATATATATAATATTATAGTTCTTATGTTTCTGGTTCGATTTTGTTTTAATTTCATTTATCATTGGGAAATTAGAACGTATATAAAAATTAAAAAATAAATATAAATTTGTGTATATTTTGCGACTATTTATCAGAAGAACAACAGTTGTTGTCCTGGTCAATAAATACAAGTATGTAATATTATAATTGCAGATGATATATAAAATAGTAAGAATAAAATATAATCAAAATTCTTTATAAAAATGCGTTAAGTATTTATGGTATCAGTTTAGATTAATTAAAAATGACTAAATATTAGCCGAAGCTAGTTGAAACAAAGAAATTAACACCACACTAAGGCACATTCGTAACATAAATTAACCATAACATTTTTTTAAAATGAAGTAATGTTAAAAACAATTTAGAAAAAAATAATTACTTTGAATATTGTAAATAATATTAATTTACAATATAGATTTTTAATTGGAACCTAGGTTGAAATTAGAATATTATAATTATGAAATAATTACTATGCCATTATTCCATTTTAAAATAAATGTTTCACCTCGGATGGGGATCAAATTTAAGTTATGAGATGTTACAAGAATAGGAAAGAACGCAATGTATTGTTTTGCTAATAATGTTTCTTTTATTTATATTTATTTAATTTTAAGTAAATTTTGAACGATATACTAAACTAGTTAAATATAATGTATTATGTATAAAAAACGCGTTTTAATAATGTGACCCGGGATGGATTTTTTGGGGTATTTCCTATGAATTATTTGTGTGCGTATATACACCATGCTGTTTAAAATTTCATTAAAACGAAGAATAAATTGAAAGAGATTGATTGAATCGATATTGGTTTAATGGAATGAAATGTTAACTTTTTCGCAAAGCCCATTAAAATGAATATAAAACCATCAATTTGACCTAATGAAATTTGCTAATCGGCTTATTAGTGCATGCTGCGCACCTTTAGGGGGTGACTACCCCTAAGCTTTAAATCCTGCTGTGAACAGCATCACATTCCATACGCAGATTTATATTTTACATAGGGGGTGGCTGTAATTCCATATTTGCAACTGACGGATTTGTCAATTAAATCGAATAGCAGTAAACTTGGATTGAAGACAGGCTAAAGCATTTTATATAGGATGGAATATAATTCAATATGATAAAAATAGTAATCAAATAATTTTATGATACCTTATATCTCTTGACAAATGGCCCGTATCGAGTCCGAATATCCCCTCTAGGTATATATGGGTTATTGAATCACATATCGACTGACCGACCGCCGGGTCATATCATAACTCAGCCGATACCTCTTAGGTGATTAGGGCCATCCGTCAAATATATAGCTTACCTATCAAATATATATACTCACATCTCGTTTTTACTTTCTGATATCGTCCCTATTTGTTTAGGTACCTTAAGCTATCCATCGATGTTTTTGATGACGTTAGTAAAATGGATTTGGCTCGATCATATGTTTTACGTTTTGAGTCGTGATATCGTATAGGGAGGAAATATATCTTAGGGGCAGTTGATTTACGGCGGCAATTTCAATAAGCCCAACCGAAACCGTGCGTCCAACACCTTGTACCTGTGTTGCTAGCCGCAAGTGTCCAACTATATTAATGATATAGCCGCGTGCACTGTGTCAACGCGGCCATGATTTATGTCATAGTTCTGGTCGGCCCATATGAGACCCGATATGTATGTACAATTATATACCTATTAATCAATCAGAGCATCTGTGCGTTATGTGTTAACATCATAAATTATTTTTCCGACACATCTTTCGTCTGTGTTGCCGAGAGTAAACTGTTGGTAACAAACAGTTTACTCTCGGGCTGTTTTATCGAGTTTCTAATGAAGATAGAAATATTGTATATTATTGCTGGACATTTATATAAATTTTAATCATACATTTAGATACTAAATTGTTAATTGTAAATGCACTATGCACTATGCACCACTCAAATAAATAAATGCTTTGTTAATTTATATAAAAAACCAATTAAAGAAAATTGTAACAGATTGTATAATATTATTCTTTTTTATTTACTGCATAAATGAACTCATTATTAATTTTAATTTGAATTTTTAATTAATTGTAAGATATTTTTATTTTATTATTTATTTCTGACTAACATCTCTAAACCGTAAAACAATTATTCCATTATTTTTTAATATGCATATTATATTTTATTATAAATGCATGAATTTAACAATCTAATAACAGTGTACCTAAAATTACTGACGCGAGCTGTGCATATAGTCAGCCTGTACACATTATGAGTGTCCACATATTAGTAAGTTCGTAGTTTATAGATAGTGAGTCAAGCAATATGGGGTGGGCCAAATCGGCCTCGGGGGTCCCCAGGTCCGAGGGCCATTTGTCTATACGACTGAGAGGATGAAAAATCCATTTCTGGTCGCCTTATTGATGCTCCCCTCGAGGCCCTTACTAATATTCCGCCCTGCAACTTATGATGCTCCGTTCGGACAGCATTTTAAAGTACATCAGTCAAAGTTTTAAAAGTGTCTCCGAAAAGTAAAGTTACTCGTTGCTTTTTATTTTTGTGCCCACCGTTACTTATATATTTTCCATCAAAACTTGTCAGTGTGAATATGTGTTTTATCAGGGTTTTGACAAAGAGACCCGCGGGGATATTCTGATTTGGACACTGGTTTGAATCGTTGAGTGCCTTTGGTATCATGGGACTTTCACCGTTCCCCGACAGACTATATTCATACGATATTTGCTGAGACACTTTTCAAACAACAAAATATGTATGGTTCCAAGCAAGGCTTATTCTTTTGCATAATAGACGCGTACACGAATCCAATCATCAGTTAGTATTACTATACATTTTTAAATTTCCAATAAATGTTCTACAAATTTTGAATATGCATTTTTTTAAATTTAAACAAGATGGTTTAAAACCTAATAAGATTATTATGTCGTTTATATGTAATTATTTCAAATATGTTGATAATTTTGCGGAACTTTTTTTCAAATCTTTTATCTAGGTTCTTTAAGATTTTCATTATATTAAATTTATTTACGACAAGTATTACTTTAATAAAATTGGTGAGTTTAAAAACAGTGCAATACAATACAGTCCTTACACGACTAATGACATCAGTAAATGTTCTTTACCTGTAATGTTTTTCAGCCGCCGTAATTAAACGACCCGATTAATTTTAAATGTTAATAGCTCAACGCATCTTGGAAATGTAAACAATTAGGAAATTAATATATTGAATTATTTCTTATGCAACAAAATTGATATAACAGAGTTAAAAACTTTACAACTATTAAAATGCAACATAATAAAATATAATAAAATATGCAATATGCAATTCAATATATATATATATATATTACCAGTGAGCAAAACTATTAATTAATTTAATTATGCATTTTAACAGTTTGAGTAAGCAAAATATGTCATTTTACAACAAATAAAACCAATTAATATCCATTTGCAATGCTGTTTTCACTCCTGCTGTAAGAATCAATCGTAATTATTTTTGAATAATTTAATCCCATCTGACATACAATATTTCAAAACATTTATCTTGATAAAAAATATGTTTTTTAATCCAAAAGAATTATTTTTAAATAATAAAAACTTTGGCTTAATTTATTATTTTTTTTTAATTCCCAACTTAATAGTTAGTATTGCTTAACCGGCGCAAAACAAAATATATCTTAAATATTGGTGATTGTACAATAAAATTAGTTCATTCTGGAGGTAAAAATCTAAAACATCAGGTTGCATTTGGGTTTTAAAAACTCAGTTAGGTCCCAATGCAGTTTTTTTTTGAAGCCGTATGATTTAAATATCTTATATTTACTTATAGCAGTTAACAATTCAAATTTTCTTTTTAATGGTGTAGTTTGCGTACACCACTCGTAGTGTCTTTGCTTTGAGGAATTTGTTAAAATCTTTTTTCAGTAACACAATTATTGACAAGACATTTTAAATAATAGTTTTTTCAGTGATTCTACCGCAGGAAGGCTTTTTTCTGTTGTTGCTTTGATCTTTTCTAGGTTTTGAAAGTGCGTTTAGCTCTCTCATGAAGATAATTTATGTTCTTGCAGCTCTCAGCTATCTCTAAGACTAGCCATTTTTTCTGCTAGTTATTATCTTTTTTCTTGTTCTTGTTATAGAGTGGTTCACTACTGTTACCACTACTGTGGTATTGTTTTTTGATTAAACAAGAATTGACAATTCCTTGTTTTTTTGTTTTCACCAGAACAAAATCTTCCAAAAGATTACCTTTTTTGCTTTTGTATCTTGGATTCTCGATATTAACGTCAAAATCAACTTTGTATTTTATAGGGTACAAGTAGCAAACCTAATACATTTTTGGGTCGTTATTTCACTTATCTTTTTCTGCGTCCCTACCTTAACAATGTCATTTCAGAATGTTATATTCTGCTGTTATTGACGTTTTACCTATTTCTCATTTAACTTAACATAATCTTTTATTATTTTTGTGATTTTGTATATATCATTCATATCATAATTCACAAGTATCAAACAATTTAAAAATACTATTTTTATTTTGCATATACATTCAAATATAATTCATGAATGCTCCGGGAACTTTTTTTAATTATGTTATCTCCTAGCAAGTATCACATTTATTTCTTTTGTAAGTTAAGTATGTTCTTAGGCTACTATAAGTTTAATTATCCTAAAAGAGCTGACTCCTCGGACAAACGCGTTTTAGATATTTTTTAAAGCAGTCCTGTCCAAGCACTATGCTTTAAAACTGCTTCAAGGTAATTCACGATTAAACTTTGTCTGTATTATACATTCTTGGCGCTTTTAGAGTTTTTTCTGCAATAATAAATATTTTTATGCTTAATATATGTCAGCCTTTTTTCTTATATTTGTGTTTTGTAAAGCTTGATAAAGTTAACCACAGTATTTAATATTTTCTTTTGGGCTAAGAAAAAACATACTAACCTAACCTAGAGCGTTACATGACCTAGTTAACCACCAGTTACCAAGTTGATTTTACGTATCTTCTCTTCAGCTTATACACACCACTGATGGCGCTTCGCCTCCTCTCTGCTGGCAACTTACATTACAGGTGGACCTACAGTTTTGAGTGGGTTCCGAACCACTGGAGAGATTGTTACTCTACTCCGACCAGAGAGGGATTTTTAGCCGTGAAACCCCACGCTGG
>JARJEC010077849.1:0-13606 GCA_030264575.1 Tachinus sp. AB-2021 | reverse complement strand
TTGGTTTTCAAAAATTACTACAATAAATAATTTTGAATTCGAGATATAAAAGAGAAAGTTGTGTTTTATAAATATTCAGTAGTTATATCCCGCGTACATGCCAAATACGCGAATATTTTTGCGAGTGCACGTAGTGCAGGAGTAAAAACGTTTAAGAATTGCATGCAAGAGGGATATATTAAGGAATATTTCCCAAAGAGAATTTCGGAAATAATGCAAACCACAAAATTATTACATTTTGATAAAAAAAAGATTGGAGAAGTATTGTAACTATGACATTTCAAAAGTAAAACAAATAATATATTGAAAAAACGCGTCAATTTAGGAATTTTTTATCAATTTGACTCCATCTTAATTGACCAAAACAAAAAGGACCTATTTTTTAAATGTAAAAATTATATTTTATTTTTATTATTTATTGATTTTATGCACATATGTAAATACCCAGGTATTTTCATGGTGCATCAAATACTCAGTAGTATTTCCCGAGTGCATGACAGAACTCATTTTTAAAATGTCAAAAAAATATTCACTTAATGCAATTATGCAAATGTGCATATATATATATATATATATTACCTGGTTATTTTTATGGTGCATCAAATACTCGCTAATATTCGTCCGTTGTTAGGTGATTTTGATAATTATTAAATGTATTAAAAATTGTCGAAAAGTTTGGTTGCCCAAAAATTACATAAATTTATTTTCATTATAATTTTATTAAATTACAATCAAAATGAATGAATGCGATTTCTTAAAACAACCATATTTTGAAGTGCACTTATCGCTGTAATTTTTGCACTCGTACAATTTTTACTGCATGTTGAATTTGATGCCAACATTTTTTAAATTAGTTGATATGATTGGTTTATAATTGTAGAAGAAAATAGTCAACTAAATATTTTACATATCTAATCAAATTAAAAATCTCAATAAATAAATATATCTATATTTTAATTAACTCTAATTAATAATATTAAAATTAAATTTTAATAAAACCTGAGATTAATACAAAAATATTTTAAAATATCGAATTTCATATTGTAATTGACCAAAAATAGAAAGAAGAAATTGAAAGGTAATTGTTGCAATAATCATGCAATGCTCAGCAATATATAATTATAAAATAATAGTAAAATGGCGAGGAGATATGTTGTTAAAAAAGAATCGCAAAGGTCTCAATTTAAAAATTCTAACTGAACAATAATTTATATTGAGCAAAAATCAAGTTTGTTTGTTTTTAACTTCGTGGTTACAAACAAATAATTTAATAAATAATTCATAAAAGTGTTTTGTAAAGTCATTGCCGGACTAGTAATTAAAATTCACCTTCTTGCGCCTAACTAAGCAGGGAAATATCATAGAAATGACGATTTCCGGAAAACACGATAATTATCTAAAATTACAAGCATTGAATTATCATTTTCCTGCAATAAAATAATAATACCCACCAAAATCAGTTTCGCTTTTTATAATTAGCATAGAATGAACAAGGTTGACTACTCACCTAAGCTGTTCTACCTGTGCGCATATATTTCCAAACACCATAGGGAATACACATTCCGTCTGGCTTTTTAATCCCAGTTGATTTCTCCAGAGATTATCTTTTGTCACACATCTCCACCTGTTTTGTTGTGTACGGTTTATCATTCAGAAGCTTTTAATGTTTATCACATCAATGTAAACAGAAAGAAATATTTATGAAGAGTATAACAAGGGTGTCAAATATAACATCGAGAATTTATGTATTGTGAAATAGAATTCGTTGATGGTTGCTATGGTGAACAGGTGCCTCAAGGTGACAATTTCTTTTGCTCATAGGTTTACCTAATAGAATATATAAAAGCACGAATGTGGAAAAAGCGCAAAATTATTTAAATAAAAAAAATATATAATAAAATAATCTTTTTTGTAATATATATTATAATATTTTTAAATATAATCGCCGCTAGCTAAACCAGTTAAACATTTATTCAACTATTTTTTATTAAACATTTGATCAATAATGTTATAATACTAGTAGTGAAAATTGCGAATAATTTAATTTCTTTGATTAAGATTTCAATTATAAACTAAAAGCGCTGTTGTTAGATGGCGACACTAGTACTAATCGACGGAAAATAATACGGAAACAGTGCGCTACACGGAGCCCACAGAAGCTATCTAATATTATTTTTATTATTTTTTATTTATTTCTGTTTCACATTCTATATTAAAATTAATATATTAAATGTCTTAGATTTATTAAGTTTTAAATAACTGATTTCGAATGTTTGGGTTGCTTAAATTACTTTTTTAATTTCAACTAATAAAATACTCATTTTACATGATAAATCTCTTTAAATTATTAAAACAATAGTTTCATCATAAGTATGGATAAAATGATGACAGCTTAATTTTATTCACACTGTTATTGTCAACACCGATAAAGTAAAAAAAAGATGTTGAATAGGAGCTTTGTTTATAAAATATGTGACACTTTGCGAACATTTTTTTAACATTAGAAAAAAGTATTGTATGTATTGTATTACTGGAATCAAGATGTTTTATCAACTAAAAAACATTATAACAGTAGGCAGCCACCTCGCGAGCTAATCTATTTTTTCGTGGATAAAATTTATTTTTATTATTTATAAGTCGGTTTGTTGAGTCATTTGCAGCGTTAATAACTTTATTATTATTAACAAATCTCTTTCCACCCCTTTTTAAGATTTGAAAATAGATAGAAGTCAAATCTGACAAATATGGTAAGTGGCAATGTAATTCGAATTGGTGGATTTTAGCCAATTTTTGCACGAATTTCAATCTTATCTATATTACTGAAATCATTTAAGACGTTTATTTTGATAGACTGTATGGCAAAAACAACATATTATCTTGAAATTATCTTATAAATCTGAAATTACCTTTATAATAATGATCCGTATCTATTAGAGGCCCGAAATATTTCACTCCATCCTGGTATGTTGTCTTATTTGAATCTAATTATATATAATAATATTTTTATTTAATATAAACGTTACAGATACATGTTATGTAAAATATAAAGTACAAAAGTAGCTTTCAGCCAGAGAATTTATTATCTACTTACAAAATTAAATCTAATTAAATTATTTATAAAATTCTTTTTTTTATTATTGTAAAATTTCCCGACATGCTAATACTTCAGTTGATTTTTTCTGTAAAATAAAAAACTGCAGATAATTTAAAAACGTTCGGTATGGATTTGCTATTTTATTTACATTTCATTTTTTATAAAACATAATAATAAAAATAATATGTTTCCAAGTGCTTTTAAGAAAACTAAATGATGTTTTTAGTAGAACAACTTAAATAAATCAATGATGCTAATGTTACGCTACAAATGTAATTATTTATATGTATCGAAACAATAAAATAAGATTATAACTATTATTTGTCCCTTTATTAAAACTTTAATAAAAAGTTTAGCACATAAATTCAATTTCAAATTGATATTATATTAATAATGGCTAAAGTTATGTTTAATACATAATATTTTGTTCCATAAATTATATTTTGTTTTCTTATTTAAAGCAATTTTACTGAATACTTAAAAAAAATTAAATGTTTGTTCGTTTTTATATCTCAACACAACTCTTGATACGACCAGAAAAATTTTAAAAAAATGTAAACATAGAAACAAAAATCTATTTCCTTAGCCAAACAAAAACCAATTTTTTATATTTTTGGTATTTTTTAAAAATTATATTAATTTAACAAAATGTCTAATTTTTATTGAGAATAAAAAATATTTAAAAAATAAGAAAAGCTTTAAGATAGTGTATTTTTATTGAAAATGTATTTATTTTAAAAAATCTTCAAAATATTCCAAAAATTATTCAAAAAAATTTAAATATGAAAACAAATATTTAAAAAAATATTAGAATTGACCCTTACTATGTGTAACGTATAATACAATATTAGAAATAATTGTTTTAAATCAGAATATATTTACTAAACCTCAGTCTTCAATAGACGTTACAGAACATAATTAATAAAAAAGAGCAAAAGTTATATAAGAAAATAAGGGTAGACTTTACAAATAATATTTAAATGATATTATTCAGTAGATACTTCATCCCGACTGTTGTATTTATAATATTTTTAGATTATTCATTATTTAAAATAAATTGCATGAACTTTAATTTTGATTGTAAAAATAGTATAAACAGTTCAAACGTTAAGAAATTACTGATTTGAGTACCATCATAACCCTCACTGACCCACCCACCAACTTACCTATCGGTCTATTAACTCACCGGCCCACCCTTTGATCGGTCCACCTACCGACCCAATCATTTACCGATCCACTTACCCAATGACCCACCGGCTTACCCACTTATCAACCTGTTAGAAGTAATGTAAAAAAATGTAAGCTCTATTATTGGTCTATTAAGTGTCCCTAATGTATGAAACGGAATATCATAAAACGTAGTTAGTTTGAGCTATGTGTAGATAAAACCTTTCTTTTATTTATATAAATATATTTTTTGTTTACTTGACGTAGTGAATATCTAGGACTCGTTTGTTTGTACACTTGCTTGTTTTTTTACATAATGTTTTTAAGTTGATGAATACAATTAAGTTTTAACATAATATAATATTCAAATTAATCACCTCAAAATTTAATTTAGTCTAAACAATCTGTAACCAGATAGAGTAAGCATGGCAACAGCAACATCAATTAATTAGAAAATAGTGCTTGATTTAATAAAAAATAATAATGATTTAACTCATCAACCATCATCTCTTGTAATAAAACTGCAACTACTTGTTCTTTAAAACTACTAAAACCTCATAAGTTTGCGTCTACGTCCTACCGTTATAATTATCGATAATAATTATATTTTAAGTCAAGATTATTGTAGTGTGAAAATGTGAAAACTGGTATCATTAGCCACAACTGAGCCAACCGCTTATAAAATATATAGGTCAATCTAGAACATATAGACACACAGACAGACGGACAGAAATTTTTGTAATGGAGGATATTATTGGATTGGAATGTCATAAAACGGGATAATTTTAAGCATTGTGCAAACAAAACCTTTATTTTATTTATAAAGATGATAATTAAATTTATTTGAATACTCCCGTCAAAGATGACTACGTCAGCTAGAAAAAAAATTAAAAAATTTGCTGTGCGAAAGATTTGAACAACCATAAATCTTTTGAACATAAAGCGGGCACGCTACCAGCTATGCTACGGACGGCGCTAAAGTAAGTTTTGTTATCGCTGCATATATTGTATGACAGATGAACTACGCCAATGGGCAGTTGCAGATATTTAATGGAAAAACTATTTTTACCATAAATAAGTTTATGTAACAAGATACAACTTTAACTCATATAATTATAAAATAGTGTTTTGTTTAATAAAAAAATACAATATTTTAATTCATAAACCGCCATCTGTTGAAAAGGTAATTTTTTTGCATACTGTTAAAATGAGTGTAAGTTCCTTTTATATCTACGAGAATCAAATATTAAAAGTTTAAATGGAACACTATGTGATTCAAATTAGGTGTTGAAAGGTTTTTTTGCCAGTAATTCAACTGTACGTTTATTTTATTTTTAAAGTAAATTTTTTTTCATTAGTATAAAAATAGTTAACACATGTCAAAAGTATATTAAAAGATGTTCCCTTTAAATAAAAATTTATGTTTTAGGGTTTTAAAATGTTTTGTCCATTTTATATAACTTTTTAAAACTAATTAAAGTTGAATTAAATAACTGATATAAAGATCTTTAAATCACGTGTCTCCAGGTGAGTCATCTAATTTAAATTTTTTTAAATGTGTTTGTTAAAGGGGAGTAGGACTGACACAGATGTGAAAAGTATGTCAAAAGATGAACCATTTAAAATAAAAATTGTGGTGTTTTAGGAATTACAATACAAAGGACATACAATTTTTAAATAAATAAAAATGTGCACAACTGAATATCTGCATTGAATACTTTTTAAATGAGGTGTCATAAAGTGAAAGCAACATATAGTTGTTGTTTTGATAAGCATACTTCTCACAATCAATGAACAGACAATAAAATAAGATATAAGCAATCCCAGACTAGAAGCTAAACAAGACAATTTTTGTAGCATTTTTTAGATACTGTAGTTTGATTGGCATTATTTACTTGTTCTATCCAATAATTAGTAGTATTTAATCAAAATTTAGTTGAAAGCTTTGATTCTTTCCAGTTCATAATAACTAAACAAAAGAAATTTAGCAAGAAATGTTTCATTTTTTATAGAAATTGCTAGCTGCACTAGACTTTTACAAACTTTATATTATGTTTTGAAAATGTTGCTTTGATTAAAAATTATTATGCAGAATTATTTTTGAATAAAAAATGTTTAAATTACGTCCAAAAACTTAAATTGAAAATGACTAATATGTACAATGGGATAGAATCAAGTTGGTGCCCGTTCTACTGTGACTAAATAGGTCAGGATTTTATGGGAGCCTAAACAAATTAAACAAAAAGGTGTCTGTGTAGATTTATATACTCTGGTGTCCAATGTTATACGAATATATTTGTTTATTAAAATAAATACCTTGGCCGATATACAAATTAGCAACGTTAGATGACACTCGAAAATAATATAAAAATAAAATATGTTATTCAATTGCTTTTAAAAACAAATAGGCTACCTGTGGATTTAATTTTTTATTAATTAATCATTGCTCTAACTATGGTCTCTATTTTACACTAACAATACACAGATAAGAAATATACCTGGCTTACCTGGGCTTTAACTTACACTTTTTCGTACGATGTAGGATGTGAAGTTTTGGTGCAATATACAATAATTTTAAATTTGTCATTTTTATTTTATTTTTATTACGTGTGGATCAATTACACTCACTTTTTTAAAATTAAAACTGATTTTTTTAGTATCAAAGTGTTTTGATTCTGGTTATATTCTGCTTTAATTTATCTTATTTCTAATCTCATTCCGAATAATAGTTATTATATATATATATATATATATATATATATATATATATATATATATTTACTTTATTCCGTTTTTATTCTGTATGACATCTTTTGAAACTTTTTTATATGGCTTTAGATGTGCTTCTCGTAATATAAAATAAAAAATAATTTCATATAAAATATTTTATAAAAAATGTTTCAAATTAACAAAAAGTCATAATTGAGATTTTTGGCATTCTCTCCTAATATTAATTCAAAGGGATTTATAGACAATTATAATAGATTATGAAAACAACTTAAATAAACTAAAAAATCAAATAAAAAAGCACTAAGTGGACCATTTTAAGGTCTAGACTTTATAATAAATAACGAAAATTTATAAACAAGAAACTAAAATCTAACAAACGAACAGGAGCAAATACATTTATTACATTACTTTGTCATTACAAATAGCTACACTTGAACATAATATAACAAAATTAATTTTGTTTTAGGGAGAAAGACCTACAGCTTTTGAATCATATACAAATCATTGCATCTTATATAAATTGAAATCTTAAATACTAGATTTTATTCATTTTTAAAGTTAAATTAATTAATGCTTCGACTAAAAATTTGCAAAAAAAAATATAAACTTTTCTAACTCGCCAATTTTATATTAATGCAAAAGTTGAAATTTTAAAAATAATATAATTTTTATTTAAACTATATTGAAAACTAAATTTTAATATTTTTTAAAATCTATATTATTTAGTGTAATAATCGTAATTATATTAAGTGTTAAAGTATACATTAAATAAATAATCAGCCTATTAATTATATGCTATACGAGCAAGGAATGCCGAGAAATGGCCACCCGTGATATAAATCCTTTGACTGGATCAAAATTCCTTAAGCAAACTCATGTGGTGTTGATAGCAATGATAAACATAGCATTATTCTAATACGTCAGGTATCCGATGACATGAAAAAGACTTGTTTATATTGCTGCATACAAAACCTATGATTAATAGTGTTGGTACAATAGGGCACATGGACATGAAAAGATATATTTTCCAAGCATTACAAATGGCCGGTTAATACCCTAACAGATTGTAGAATGTATCGACTTAGCCACGCTTAGTTTACCTCATTGGGAGACCTCACCTCTGAATGAATTCCTCATTGATTCCATGCTTAATTTCAACTTTAATATGTTTACATAATAAATAAATGAAATGCGTTTTTTATTTCAAATACATGACCAAATTATTATCTAAATAGCAGTAGCATCGCACACACTTTCCATTGTCTGGATTTGAATGAATGTAGGAATTTCAAAGCGTAATGTGGTTCAAATTGCTATTTAATTGCTGTGGAATTTAAAAAGTATCGGATTTTTTGGGCATATGAATATCAAATCTGCTGCGAGACATGTGTACGAGCATAGCACGATCTTTTAAATCTATTAAAACATGTTGTTTTAACACAATGAAAAAAGTAACATAATGATCGTTTGTTTGAAAATTACAGTCAAGGGTGTTTTCGAAAAAGAATTATAATATAATAGAGAAAAGAATAAAGAAACACTAAAGAGATGCGTTTCTTAACAGAGGGTGACACAACGTGAACTAAGGAGGTTGTGCTGTCAAGAGTTCCAACCCCTCGATGACTGCGCACCCTTAACTGCCAATTAACTATATATTCAATGTCTAAAATCTGCGGTTACGACAATATATTTGTTATAATATAAAAGTGTATAAGGCGTGCAATATGGTCAAGGTCCTTTTAAAATGGAACAACTTTGGTGGGCTCAACAGGGTGTCAAAACCCCTAAACCTTGAATGCACCTAATAGATGTCACCGAATATTCAGAGAAATTTATTACTTTTAAAAGTATAACGCTTATTGTAAACTTTGGTATTCTACGAGTGTTTTCGGTTTATTGTTGCTTAGTGTGCTGATCCAAACAGAACCCTGTCTAACTTAAAATACGTTCCGATCCGCAGTCTTTAATATGATCAACTATCAAGTCATGACCCACCTGGGCCGAGACCATATCATTTCACACGGTCCTCGTGCCTACTTTTATATTTAATAAATATTTGTATGTGGTTACGAAAGCCGAGAGCGATTTATAGGCTTTTCAATACGGATTTATCTCTTAATACTTTAAGTAGAACATTTAAAAAATAAAAATGTGTGGCATTTTACTACATTTACCATCAGGAAATATTTACTGTTGAAAATTATAGGAAATTATAATTCAAAAATAATTGTCGGATCCTATATCATGAAAATTTGAACTGTATTTTATTTGTACTTTGATTTATACTTTATATTTTTAATGCAGGTTACCCGTTTTGATATACACTTATAGCTAGAATTTTGTCGTTTAATTAGAGTTTGGCCAATAAATTAATTATTATTAATATTATAGTAATTTAGTATATGATAGTACTATATATGAAGCTACAAAACTTATATTTTATTTATTATTATTTATTAATATTATTATAATATTATTTATTTATGTCTACATTTTCATTTTATACTAAAAATATCATTTTAAAATTATTATTATGTTTTAGGCAGAAACAACCAAACAAATAAAGTTTATTATTGATTGAGTATTATAATTATTATATAATAATTAATTAAGTAAATTAATTTTTCAAACCTCATAGTAAATGTCTATAATCGTATTATATAAAGTATCAATATGTTTTAATAATCTAATAAACCGGTAATTACATAATACAATTTAGTTTATTATTTAAGAAGCTGTTGTTCTATTTATAAATTATAAAAAATATAGTGTGATTTTTAGAGTAAATATGCGGGAACCCACGATCCGCGAGCCACCATTTCCAAGCCACGACCGCCAACCCACGACTTGCAAGCCACGAGCCGTGAGCCACAAGCCACGTGCCACGAGCTACACGCCCCGAGCCACAAGTCACGAGCCACGAACCTCGAGCCATGAACCACAAACCACGAGCCACGAGACATAAACCACGAGCCACGAGACACAAGCTTCGAACAATGAGCCACGAGTCAGGAGCCACAAACCACAAACCACGAGCCACAAATCACGAATCACGAGCCACGAGCCACGAGCTACGAGCCACGAGCGATGAGCCACGTGCCAAAAGTCACGGGCCACGAGCCACAAGCCACGAGCCACACGCCCCAAGATATGAGCCACGAGGCGCGAGCTAAGACAAGCCGCCAGCTACCAACCGTTGTTCTATCTATGAATTATAAAAAACAAGAGTGGTTTTTAGAGTGAATGTTGCTGAGACTAACGTCCGGCGAGCCACAATCCTTAAACTACTACCCGCAAACCATGACTTGCATTACAAGTCACGAGCTACTAACAACAAACCACGAGCCAAGAGCCACGACAAATAATCTTTGAGTCATGGGCCACAAGCGACGGGCTACGAACCACGAGCTACAAAACACAAACCATCAGCTACGAGTCACGTGCCACAAGCCACGAGCTACGAGTCACGTGCCACAAGCCACGAGTCACGAGTCTAAAACCACGAGCATAGAACCACGTGCCACGAGCCACGAGCTACCAGCCATGACCCACTAGCGACAAACCCCGAATCACAAGCTAAGACATGCCACAAGTTACTATTTACGAGCCAGAAGCCACGAGCAACAAACCACAAACCACAAAGCAAAGGCCAGAACCCAGGAGCCATGAGCCACAAACTAAGACAAATTACAAGTTACCAGCCACGTGCCACAAGCAACGAGCCATGAACCACAAACTACGAACCACAAGCCACAAGCTAAAACAAGCCACAAACTAAGACAAGCCACAATCTAAGACAACTAACAAGCTAAGACAAGACAAAAGCAACCAGCCAAGAGCCGCAAACCACGACCCGCAAACTACGAACCACAAACCACAAACCTGAACCCAGGAGCCACGAGCCACAAGCTACCAGCTAAGAGCCACAAGCCATGGATCACGAACCATGAGTCACAAGCTAAGGCGTGCCACAAGCTCCAGACACGAGCCACAAGCTAAGATAAGCCACAAGCTAACAGCCACGAGCCACGAGCCACAAGCCAAGAGCCACGAACCATGAGCCACAAACTAAGGCAAGCCACGTTCCCAGTCATGAGCCACAAGCTACGAGCCACAAGCTAAGACAAGCCACAACCTATCAGCCACGAGCCAAACTATTAGAAATTTTAAAATTAGATATAAAGATCATTTAAAAGCTTTTATAAATAAAAATGAAGTAAAATCTAATTTTGCTAAACATTTAATTAATTAATTCAATATTTGATGTCCGAATATGATGGAATTCAATAAATATATTTGTGGAGTTTTAATATAATTTTAATTAATAATTAATTATAATTTTCAGAATGATTTAATTCATAATAATCATAAATTATCTACTACTAATAATACACTTACACCATTACACATCACAAATCTATTAAAAATATCGTATTTTTAGAAGAATTAGAAATTTGAAAACATTTAAAAGATATTTATTGTACTGTTATAAATAAACAACTAAATCTGATATAATCACCCGCATTGTTGGACTGTCTTATGTAATATATTTTGTAAAGAACATAAAAATATATTTTTAAACTAAAATATTTTTATATTTTAATTATTATGTTTATTTAATAATGACAATTGTAAAATGTTAAATGTTTATAAAGTTATGTCAAATATTTTTTCTGATATACTTATAGAATTCTGTATTAATAATATAGTTGGCATTATAAAAAATTATATATATCTATACAAAAAATTAGACACATGATATATAGATTTGTATAATTTTCATAAAACAGAGATTTCTCTAGTTTTCATAAAATAGAGATTTTTGTTTTTAATTTAATCACCATTAATAATGATACATAGATGTCCAAATGTACATATGGTTTGTGAATAAGCTAAGTTGAAATATATACATTTCTTATTATATTTGTGGAATTTTAATTTTATAATTTTTAGAATGAAATTTAGTAGAATGTTGGATAATTTTTTTTCTGCAAATTAGAAAAATATATAAGTGAAAATTTAAGTAAATAAAAAGTATTATTTATACAAATCTCAGATTTATTTTTAAAAAATTTTGGTGGCCCGGCGCATGCACCATAAATGCACACGTTGTTTATATTAATTTAAAATCACCAATTTATAATTTAATAATTTATTAATAAAAATGTTGTATTTTTTAATTATCATAATCATTTAAGATGATTTATTGTTTAATTTGCTTATATCAAAACTTTAATTAGTTTTAATTACTAATTAATATTATAATGAACATGTTTATAAAAAATGTATATTTCTGTATGTGTAGTTACATTTTTGCCAAATAAAAACAAGTATAAATAAATATTAATAAGAAAAATACAAGGTCTGTGAAAACAATCCTCGTGCTTTTTTATTATGGCTTTTAGAAGAAAAAATAATATAATAAAAAATCAATTTGTTGAATTTGTATAAAGCTTTATTGTTTTCAATATATGACTAATTTTAATTTTCATTTTAATGTAATATAAAATGTAATGACAATGAGATACCCAATGGGTCAAAAACTAATAAACTATAATAATAATAATAATAATTATAATTATGTACTTTTTTAATACCCAAAACAAGTATTTTTATAAAACCATGTGTACACGACACGGCTATCAAGTAATTTAGTTTTTCAAATGAGAACCTACATTTATTTTATTATGAAAAAAAAATTTGAATATCAATCATTTGAAAAAAGTCGAAAGAAAAAAATTATAATACAGTGGAATCTCCGTGGACACTGACGGTGCAACTAATTTTGTCCGATTATTGCCCGCTTAATAGAAAATAAGATACATATATGGATATGTGTTGGTGCATTCTAAACTGCCCGGTTACAGATGTTGTCCGCGTATTAGAGGTGTCCGCAACTAGAGATTTCACTGTAATAACAAAATCTATATTCGGGAACGAAAGGGTTAAGCACATTATTTTGAACCATGAATTTGACAGTTTCTGTTTCCTTTTGTGAGTTTTTGTATATTTTTGTGTTTTTTAAAATAATTTTGTCATGTTATTATATATGTAGTAATTTTTACACAATTGATAATTATTAATTACTTTTATACAGTAAAATTTCTAGTTGCGGACACCTCCAATAAGCGGAAAACTCCTATAACTGGACAGTTTAGAATGCACCTAAACACATCCATATATGTATCTTACTTTCATTTAAGCGGATACCCCCAATAAGCAGACAAAATTGGTTGGTTGCACCGTCAGTGTCCGTTTAATGAAGATTCTACTGTATTTTCAAAGTTTTCCTTTTTAATTTGGTGAAAATTATTAATATTCATATCATAAATTAAATACTTTATTTTCACTTGGTTTTTTTATATTTATATTTTCGGTATTTTATATCATTCTCAAATAAGTTAATAATAAAATATTAATATAAAAATTTATATTTTATTATCGATTTTTATGTTTTATATCTTTGTCAAATAATTTGATAATAAAATATTAATATAAAAAAATCAAGTAAAAATAAAATAATAAATTTATAGTATTAATTATATTTTATAAATGGTATAATACTTAAATAAAATAAAAAAAAAACAAATTTTATAGTATTAATTATATTTTGTA
>JARJEC010077847.1:0-27067 GCA_030264575.1 Tachinus sp. AB-2021 | reverse complement strand
CCAACAGCTTCAAGTTCAAATTGAATTTGTTCTGTTATATAAGGGCGCAAACTCTCTGCAAACAAGGTAATAATTCCTTGATAAATAAACACTGGTAAGGCTGCCATAAGCACACCAGAACCATACACCGCACCAAATGCCATGGCGGCAAAAAAGTCGAGCATAGATTTTGTGAAAATAACAGTTAAATCACCTGTTAACCCTTCATTTAAAGGCCCTATAATCGCCATAGAACCTATGCAAAATAATAAAGAAGCGGAAACAAACCCTTCGGTAAACTGATTGTTATTTGAGTGAAAAGATTGTTTAAGGCGTTCCCCTGCGCGAAGTAATTTATTCTCAAGATCTAAACTTTCACCAATAAGAATACCTATAAGAATGCTACTTACAACATACAAGGGGTTACCAGTTTTCAAGGTCATTCCCATGCCAATGGCAAGTGTACAGAGCCCAAGACCCTGAAAAACACTTTGGCGCATCCTTTCAGGCAATTTATCACCCAATGCCATACCAATAAGCGCACCGCTTACAACAACACCAGCATTGACCAAAGACCCTAAAGGAAAAACCATATACTCACCTATACTCAAAAATCAGCTGAAATTTATAAAGGATTCTAAAAAACTGGGTATACTTCTCCATACCCAGTAAATAAATATAGTCATCTCTTCCGCAATTGCAAGTACTACCTGCCTATAGAATAGAACTATTCTTTGTAAAGCCAATAGCCATAAGAAACAAATGGTTCTCTTTTTACACCACCAAATATCAGGTAAAAAAAGGCAAGCACTCTCAGCACATTCTTTTTTCATAAAAAAATTATATTTTACGCAGAACATGTTTCATATATTCACGACAATAGAGGGTTGCGTCATTTTTGTTTACGGTTATACTTAAACCATAATGAACCAATATTTTGGGGCTCAGGAGTATCTATGAAATCAATAAAAATAATTATCGGTGCCACTTTTTTTCTCCCATCTTTATATAGAAAACATTCTAGCACCCACTCTCAGTTATATAGACTTAGCAATTTTACAGCTTTTATGATAAGTTTATGCTTTGCTATAACCTTTATTGTAACTACCCCTGCCCAATGTTTCTCACAACAAAAAGTTATGACCGCCCACTCCATTCTTGCTCAAGTGCCACCCACAATTTTTGATAATACTTTTTTACCCATTTCTGAATCAGAAAAAATGCGCATTCTTGATGCTAATGCAGGAAAAAATTGGATTATTATTCATGACTCCCCTGATTTTTTATACCTTATGCCCAAAGAAAGTGAATTTGCTCATGTAGAGGTGCGCATGTTTAGAGGGATCAAAGGGGGCGTTGCCGTACTAGGAGCACGAACCAACGACAGTTGCGCGACAGAAATGTGGCAGTTTACCAAAAAAGGGGGCATTATTCCTTATTTTATTGAAAACGAACCAATGCCAGCAGACTACTTGCCAAACGGCATTACCCTTGCCCAAGATATTTCTACCTCTTTTCCTCTTTGCTTTGAAGGGGATAAACTTGAGGCCAAAGCCATGTTTTGGGATACCAACGGTGCCATTGCCATACCCACCACTAACCGTGTGTTTTTTAACTGGGATGGTACAACCTTTGTTAAAGAAATTGCAGAAGACATCGCCCCACCAAGGCGCAAAGTAGCAACATCTGAAAACGATATAGATGCCATAACTGTCCCCTTAATCCCCTTAAGCTCCAATATTTATGTGCATAATGCAACCGCCCCGTTACGAGAAGCTATTTTGCATGATGGAACCCTTACAGCCCCAGAAAAAACACAAACAGACCAAGAATCAAAAATGACGAGAACAAATGCAACTATAGAAGAAGACCCTAATTAAAAACACGAAATACCTTTATGTACAGCTATGAGTAATTCTTTTACTGGCAATGAATAAAAACAAAACAGTTCTTTTTTCTGCATAATTTGCACGAAAAAGCTTGCCTATTTGAGTAAGCTATGGCAATTAGCTTTACTTGAAGGCACTGCCTTTACGTGGCTGGGTGGCGAAATGGTATACGCATCGCACTCAAAATGCGACGCCCAACGGGCTTGAGAGTTCGAATCTCTCCCTAGCTACCATAAAAATGCATCATAAGGTCTGGAGTTTTTACCCAAAAAATCCAGACCTTTTTTTATCCATACTCACACGTAGCGAAACATTTCTCACTTTGACGCTCTTTTTTCCAAACTCATAAACAATAGCAGGAAAATTATGGCTACCTTCACAGAGCATTTGCTTGCTAAGATACGAGAGCACCTTGAATTAAAAAAACACAGATATGTTGATAACAGTCTACAATATTATTTAACGCAATCTCAAAAAGCCATGGATGATGACAAGCTATGGTTTGCAGAGCATAGCGTCCCAACATTTGCCCAATATGTTGAGCAGTGCAAAAACCTCATAAGCGTACAAGTTGCGCTCAAAAATGATTTGTACAACATGCTTGAGGACGACTACTCAAAAAACATCCTCATCTACACAGCTTTATACGCTTTACTTGGGCACAGGTTTGTAAAATTTCCTTACTATACTGAAGATGCAATACAAAAAAGAGAGCAACTTCAAACTATTGCCCACTGTGAAGATTCCAATATAGACCTTGCAAACAAGCTAAAAAATGATGACTTTTGTATTGGTCATAAAATAAGTCTATTCGACTTAAGTGCGCTAGGAATAAACCACAAAGCATACACAAACAAAACTTTTTTACACTCTGTAGCGTACCACAGCCACTACACATATCATCAGGGTACTGCCCACATAGATGTAGCCCCTGGCGATTATATTTTCGATTGTGGCGCCTGTTTTGGAGATACAGCCATACTTTTTGCTCATAAAACAGGAGAAAGCGGAAAAGTCTTTTCTTTTGAGCCACATCCTCTTATCTCTATTTTATTAAAACAAAACGTACAGTTAAACGAACAACTTAAAAACCGCATTACAGTTATTCAAAAAGCCACTTCCAACATAGCTGATGACACCATAACCTTCTTTTTAACTGGAGCGGGTTCAAGTTCTGAACTCACACAATTCAAAAAAGGCGTAAAGCAAGTTCAAGTGGTAACAACCACCATTGATGCTGAAATGGAAAAGAATGCTTTGCCCAAGCTTGATTTTATAAAAATGGATATTGAAGGTGCCGAGCTACAAACGTTACAAGGTGCTGTAAAAAGTATTACAAAATACAAACCAAAACTTGCTATTTGTTTATATCATAAACCTGAAGATTTTTACACCATACCAAATTTTATTACCGAATTAGACCTAGGGTATAAATTGTATCTGGAACATCATTATGTAAACGAGTGGGAGACAGTGCTGTACGCAATCTCTTCAGATGTCTCCTGATTTTCAGGCAATCCCACAACCCTATTTTAGCGAAATAGAAAAGTAATCTAAGAAAAGTAGTACAATAAAGCCTACGCTTTTATACTACAAAAAGTGCTCTGTAGTACTTCTATAAGTACTTTTACAATCACTGTTATAGGTAGCGTCTATTTTCTCTTCTTGCAACCCAAGGCGGGTTATGCTACCCACACGAAGACGTATTATGAAAATAAATTTTCAAAACCTATCTAATCCATGAATTATATAAAAAAAGAACACACCATAACTGTTTTATTACAACCAGAAGGTAAAGAAATGACTTTGCCGTGGGTAAAAACAGTATGGCAACTGATGGAAAAACTCCACATTGGTGCTTCTTCTGCATTAATTATTCGAGAAGGTAGGCTTTTAACCCACGATCAGCCCCTTACCCCAAATGATACTATTACCATCCGCCTTGTTATCTCCAGTGGTTAAAAGCAAAGAAAAATCACATGAAATGTAAACGCTGTAAAGCTGAAGCCGTTGTTGCTTTGCCTAGCCACCACTTTGCTTTTTGTGAACCGTGTTTTCTTGAATTTTTTAGAAGACAAGTAAACAAAGGTATAGAAAAGTATAACCTTTTTACCCACGACGATACTATTCTCATTGCCCTTTCTGGCGGTAAAGATTCCCTTGCCCTTGCCCTTGAACTTACCTTGCAAGAATACAAGGTAACAGGTCTTCACATTGACCTTGGCATCCCACATTCTTCAGAAGCTGCCCGCAAAGGGACTGAGGCGTTTTGCACCAAACACGGCATACCTCTTATTGTTAAAGAAATGGCTCAAGAAGGTCTTGCCATCCCTTTAGTTAAAGAACGTTTAAAACGGCCCGTATGCAGTGCCTGCGGTAAAATAAAACGCCACTATTTTAATAAGGTAGCCCTTGAAGAAGGGTTTACTGTGCTTGCCACAGGGCATAATCTTGACGACGAAATAGCACGTCTTTTTAGCAATACCATTCGGTGGGATATTGCCTACTTAGGCGACCAATTACCAGCCCTTGAAGCGACAGATGATGAAGAAAATGGTTTTGCCCGCAAAGTAAAACCATTATGGCGGTTGTGCGAATTTGAAACAGCCACTTATGCTTTTTTACAAGGTATTGATTCTCATTTTGCCCCGTGCCCCTATAGCAAAGGTGCCAGCTTTACCTTTTATAAAGAAATATGGTACCGCATTGAACAAGAAATGCCTGGTCGTAAGCTTGATTTTTATCAAGGTTTTCTTGAACGGGGGCAACCTTTATTTGCATCTGCTGCCAACAAGCAAAACCCCAACTTACTCCCTTGTACTTCTTGTGGCTACCCCACCTCTGCTGGCGTATGCGGGGTTTGTCGCATACGTGAAGCTATTAATGGTTAACGTTCCATTCTTCCAATATTCTTTTTCAAATTTTCAAATTTACCATATGAAGAAAGTACTTTTTTTCATATGGTACTCTATGGTACGCTCTTTTAACCATACATCAAAAAAACCAAAAAAAAATATCATACAATTGCACAAAAACGACTACCCATCAGCTATAGCGCTTTAAGTAAAAAAACAACAGGATACTATATGAAAGTCATTATATTTTGCGGGGGCAAGGGTACCCGGTTACGAGAAGAAACAGAATTTAAGCCAAAACCTATGGTAGAAATAGGTAACCGCCCTATCATCTGGCACATTATGCACCGCTATGCCACATTTGGTTTTAATGATTTTATTTTACCCCTTGGCTATAAAGGGCACCTCATTAAAGATTATTTTTACAATTACAAAACCCACAACTCTGATTTCACCCTTGACCTAAAATCTGGTGAAATGACTACACACCAGTCAGACACCCTTGTGGATTGGAAAGTAACTCTTTGCGATACGGGAGAAGAGACTGAAAAAGGCGGGCGCATTAAGCGAGTTGCCAAACATCTGGGTAAAGAACCTTTTATGGCAACATATGGCGATGGTCTTGCCAATATTAATATTGCCGAACTTATTGCTTTTCATAAAAGCCACGGTAAACTGGTTACCTTTACAGGTGTTCGTATGCCCTCACGTTTTGGCACCGTAAGTACTGATGAAAAAGGCAACATTGCTTCATGGCAAGAAAAACCCATACTTAATGAATACACCAACTGTGGCTATTTTGTTTTTCAACCCGAAGTGCTTAATTATTTAACTGAAGACGAACTGTGTGACCTTGAAAAAGAACCCATGCAGCAAATAGCTCAAGAAGGACAACTTGCCATGTACCCACACAAAGGTTTTTGGCAATGTATGGATACCTTACGCGATTATCATTTGCTCACAGAAATATGGGAGAAAGGTAACCCCCCGTGGATGGCTTAACAAAATGTTTTAAAAACATGCCTACAATACATGCCTTATGTGGAGATGAATCCTACATATTTTTTCAGCCATCTCAGGCAATAATACTGTTAGGGTCATTAACTACATTGTACCAGGCGATTGTGGCATATGGTACCCGTAAACCACGCATAGCATAAAATTTTGCCCTATAAAGCCTTAAAAGGAATACCATGTTTAACCAAATGTACGCAAAAAAACGTGTCTTTATTACTGGGCACACAGGATTTAAAGGAAGCTGGCTGACCACATGGCTTTTGCAATTAAATGCTACTGTTGCAGGGTATTCACTTAATATCCCCACAACACCTTCTTTTTTTGAAAGCCTTGGGCTTGAAAAGCGCATTACTCATTTTACAGGTGATGTAAGAGACAAAGCTCAGCTTACCAAAGCCCTACAGAGTTTTAAACCCCACATTGTTTTTCATCTCGCAGCTCAAGCTTTGGTTCGCCCTTCTTACGCAGACCCAAGCGCTACCTTTGAAACCAATGCCATAGGTACCCTTAATGTGCTAGAAGCTATAAAACAAACGCCACAAGTACAAGCTGTTATTTGCATTACCAGCGATAAATGCTACCAAAATAACGAATGGGTTTGGGGGTATAAAGAAACCGACCACTTAGGGGGCGAAGACCCTTACAGTGCCTCAAAGGCCTGCGCTGAAATCATAGCCCATTCTTACTTTCGCTCTTTTTTTACCCAAGGGCCAGCGGCAGCAACAGTGCGCGCTGGTAATGTTATCGGTGGGGGTGACTTTGCCCTTGACCGCATAGTACCTGACTCTGCAAAAGCTTGGCGCGCAAGCAAACCTGTCACTATCAGAAGCCCCAAGGCAACACGCCCTTGGCAACATGTACTTGAGCCTCTTTCTGGGTATTTATGGTTGGGTAGTTTATTGTTGCAAAGCCAAAAAACTTCTGCCAACACACCCCTTACTGAAAAGAATAATGCTGAGAAAACGCCTGAGGCTGAAATACTTGTTCCACCTAAGGGTTCTACCATACCTCATGTAGCGCGTACCTCTCATGCACCTACAACCTTCTGTGCGTTTGATAAACAAGCGTATAACTTTGGACCCAGTGCAGACATTGATGCAACCGTTGAAGAGGTAACCCAAAACCTTGCTAAGTATTGGGAAGGGTTTACCGTAGAATACGATGCTGCTGCCTTACAAGGAAAAAAAGAAGCAACTCTGCTTAAACTTTGCTGTGATAAAGCTCTTGCCCATTTGGCGTGGCAGGCAACTCTTTCTTTTACTGAAACCTTGCGCTTAACGGCCGAATGGTACGCCCATTTTTATGCCACCCAGAATAATAATTTTTCGCCCTTTACCTCGAATCAAATAGAAAACATGTGGGACTACACTCTTGACCAAATCAAAGAATATACAGCCCTAGCTGAACAAAAAAAACTTGCCTGGGCACAAGCGTAACCTTTGCTACACAAAAGATGAGAGACTCTATGCAATTGTCCCATAATCTTCTTGAAAAATCTCAAGCAACAACCACAGCTATTGCTGGGTTGCTGACCATACCGTTGCAAGAAATGGCAACCACGGGTGGTTCTGTTTTACATATGTTGCGTTGTGACAGCCCTCTTTTTCAATCTTTTGGAGAAGTGTACTTTTCTGAAAACCTACCAAACATGACAAAACCGTGGAAGCGGCACCTAGAACAAACCCAGCATTTTGCTGTACCCACGGGCCGTTTACAAGTCTATGTACACGATGCAAGAGAAAATTCTCCTTCAAAAAACACAACGCTTGCCTTTACTCTTGGTAGGCCTGATAAGTATCTACTCTTACGCATTCCTCCCCTCATTTGGTATACTTTTTCTGCCCTTGGGCAACATCCTGCCCTTATAGCCAATCTTACAGATATTCCCCATAACCCAAACGAAGTAGAAACCGTACCTTTTACGACGTTTCCCCTACTTGATGTTTCCCCTCACCTGATGTTTCCCCTCATCTGATGAATAGTTGCAATCAAAAATATGATACTACCTCTGTAAAAAAACTCTTTTTCTTCTAATGCAAAGAAAAAAAAAATTTGTTATACTTATTAATAATGCTGACTAAGTATGTATTTTTTATAATTTTGCCCTAACATACTCAACGTAAGGATATTTTTGTGCACTACGCTGCCCTTTGTTGCATAGCTAAAGACGAAGACCTCTTTTTACATGAATGGATTGCTTACCACCGTTCCATTGGGTTTGAGCATTTCATCATCTATGATAATTGCAGCACTGTACCCATTACAACCTTGCTCGCACCGTGGCTTTCTTCAAACACCTTAACCATTGTGCGTAACAATGAAGAGCTCCCACAAAAAACTGCTTATAACCACTGCCTTGAACATTTTGGGGCCAATTATCAATGGATCGCTTTTCTTGATCTTGATGAATTCATCTGTCTTGTACCAGAAGAACAAGATATACGAACTTTTTTAGCTCCCTATGAACCTTACGCTGGGTTATGCCTTAACTGGCGCATGTTTTCTTCATCTGGGTATAATGAAACCCCTGAAGGGCTTGTGATTCAAAATTACACAAAATATTTAGATAACAACATCCATGTTAAATCTATTATTCAACCTCATAAAATTGATTATAATCACAACCCCCATGCTTTCACACCTAAGCAGGGGCAACATTGTGTGAATACAGATTTTTTTCCTGTACCACCTGAGCACCCTTTTGCCATACCTTGTATGCATCTAGCTTATATTAATCACTATTTTTATAAATCACGCCAATGTTTTACAAATAAAATGGCCAAAGGCAACCCCTGCAACATCACAAGACGAATAGAAGAGTTTGAAAAACAAATAGATTTACCCACAAGAACCGATAAAAATATGCTTTCTCATGTGCCTATTGTAGAAGGGTTTATGACGCGTTTGCCTTTTTCTGCACCTCAAAAACCAGCGCAAACAACCTCGGTGGATTTGCTTACCACTGCTGGCACGCTAATAGAAGAAAAAAATTATGAACAGGCACGTCTATGCCTTTGCTATGCAATGCTCAAAGCCACTACACCAGAACAGGCAGGGGTTTGGGCGCTACGAAGCACCATTGCACGCCTAACAGAAGATAATGCCCTTGCTCAACATTGCCTCAAACAAAGCCTTGCCCTTGCCCCCACCAAACAGGGTTTTCTAGAAATGGCGCAAAGTTTACAACAAAACCGCCAGCTAACCGAAGCTAAATACATGCTCAGCATTTTGCAACAGTTTATATAGCAACAGAGAAATTTTTTGTATGTAAGGTGTAGTTTATGGAATATTTTCTCGATTTTTATAAAGGCGCCCGCAAAGCACCAGGAGATACAAAAAGTACAGAACAAGCCTTGCATATGCTTGGGCCCCGCATACCAAACCCTACAAAAATTCTTGAAATAGGTTGTGGCAGTGGCGCACAAACCTTAACTCTTGTACAACTTCTTAATTGCCATGTTACAGCTGTTGATCTTGCCCCCGTTTTTCTGCATGAACTTAAACAAATGGTTGAGCGCTGTTCCCTTACGCATAGAATAACGATACTTGAAGCATCAATGGATAATTTACCCTTACCCTTAAATTCTTTTGATATTATTTGGTCTGAAGGTTCTATTTACATCATGGGTTTTGAAAAAGGCCTTGCTTACTGGCGCAACTTTTTATGTCCTCATGGATTTTTAGCAGTCACTGAACTTTCATGGGTACACCCAAACCCACCAGAAAATATTGCCAGTTATTGGAACAACAAATATCCTCAAATGCAAGGTATTGCTGCTAACGTTGCGAGTATTGAAGCAAACGGGTATAAGTCACTTGGGCATTTTATTCTGCCAGAAGATGCATGGCTACAAAATTACTATGCTCCCCTTGAAGCAAAAAAATCCTTTTTTTTGCAACGGCATCAAAATAATCCGCAAGCTCAACATATAGTAAAAGAATTTGAAGAAGAAGTTGCCATGTATAAAACCCATAAAGCCCATTATGGCTATGTGTTTTATCTGGCCCAAAAACTCGTATAACCTACTCTTAGCGTTACCCCACCTTGTTACTCATAAAAGCCTTATCAAATACCCTATGAACACAAACAACACCTCAACCATTCAGCTTCTTTCTTCACTTTTGCAAAACCAAATTGCGGCTGGTGAGGTTGTTGAACGCCCTTCGGCTGTACTCAAAGAACTTGTAGAGAATAGCCTTGATGCGGGCGCTACACTTATTACTGTCACTCTTGAAGATGGTGGACAACGCCTTTTGACCGTAACAGATAATGGTAAAGGAATGACGGCAGAAGAGCTACCCCTTGCTTTAACACGCTACGCTACAAGCAAAATAGTTAACTTTGCTGACCTATCCAATGTAGTAAGCTATGGTTTTAGGGGTGAAGCATTACCAAGTATCGCTTCTGTTGCTTGTGTTGCCATACAAAGTTGCCCCAAAGGGGCATCGCAAGGAACTTTTATTAATGTACGTTACGGGGTAATAGAAAAAACAGGTCCAGTCATACGTACTGAAGGTACAACAGTACAAATAACTGACCTTTTTATGAACGTACCAGCGCGCTTAAAATTTTTAAAAACTCCTGCGACAGAACTCAAGCGTTGCCAAGATGTTTTATTGCGTCTTGCCCTAGCTCGACCTGATGTGGGTTTTTCTCTTTCTTCTAATGGAAAAGAGATTTTTGCTTTCTCCCAAAACACTTCTCTTGCCCACAGGCTCGCGGTGGTATGGCCCCAAGGCATTACTGAGCATCTTTTACCTGTACACCATACACGTAACGACATTGCTGTAAAAGGGCTTGTTTCTCATCCCCAAAACAGCCAAACGAGGGCAGACCGCCTCTTTTTTTATGTGAACAATCGCCCCATACAAGATAAGCTTCTCATAAGCGCTGTACGTGAGGCGTATAAAGGTCGTCTTATTTCTCGAGAATACCCACAGGCAGTTATTTTTATTACCATAGACCCCCAAGAAATTGATGTGAATGTGCACCCCGCTAAAACAGAAATTCGCTTTCGTGATGAACGCACTCTTTTCTCTAGCGTGCACCGTGCCATAACCATTGCTTTACAAGAGATTGAAGAAAATATTTTTTCGCAACACCCTGAAAACACTGCACACTTAACAACCCAGGGTTTGCCAAAAAACCAACCGACTGTAGCACCTTTGCCCCCTTTGTATAGTGGTAATCAACCGCATGGTTTTTGGGGCCAAGCTGATACCCAGCGCATTGTTCATTTACCTGAAGCACACTCCGCAGAAACTACAGAAATGATAGAGTATACAGGGTTTCATGAAGCACCCAACCAGCACTCTTTTACTACTGATGTAACTCGCGCAATTGGCACACCTCAAAAATATTTACCTCAAGAGCAACCGCAACCGCATAATGGCGATTACTCCATGCTCCCTTTTACGTCATCCACCTATAATGCGTTTACAAACCCTACGGTTGCAGAAAATACTTCGTTTTTTTCTACAACTACGCATGCTAACTTTTCTCCGTATTCTTCTGAGCAGACATCTGAACACGAAAAAGCAGCAAAAGGTAACCCTGTAGGGACAGGCGGATTTGCATATCTTGGGCAACTTGATAAAACGTACCTCATTGTCATTCACAATAACGATTTGCTCATTCTTGACCAACACGCAGCCCATGAACAAATATTAATAGAAAGCTTTGCTCGAGATAGAAAAAAAATAAAGAGCCAATTACTAACGTTACCAGAACAGTATGCCCTGCACCCAGAAGAGGCAGAGCAATTTAAAAAACTTTTACCCAAGTTACAACACCTTGGCTTTTCTTTTACCCATATAACTGAAGAATCTACCACCCTTATTGGCATACCAGAACGTTTACCCCATACTGATGCCCTCAAGCTTTTTAAAGATATGCTCATAGATAAGCAAGAAGGAATGGATAATACCTTTCACATGCTCGCATGCCGCGCCGCCATCAAAGCTGGTGATATTTTAACAACTGACGAAGCTATAGGTCTTCTTGAAAAATGGGCAACCTTGGGTGCCCCCTACTACTGCCCCCACGGACGCCCCATTGCCTTACGCTACACTACTGCAACCCTTGAAAAATTATTTAAACGTAAAAACAGCTAGCCATATATTTTTCACTCTCACCAATAAAAAAAGCCAGGCAAAAAGCACTGACCCTTTAAAATTTGAGAGAACGACTGCTCACGTGAGATTGTGGAAAATTTTTATTTCTAACAAGAAAAACTTTTTATTCCAGCTAGGTGTATTTTATAACACTTGCCTGGAACAAAAAGTTTTTTGAGTATCCAAAAAACACAATATTTTGTTCATAGTACGGTTTACAAAAGTCTTTCTAAAACAGTACTTATTTCAACGGGAGGTACGTTACGCCCATCAAGTTGTAACCTGCTCACTTCAACCACAGAAATACCATTTTTTGCCATACGTTCTGCAAGCAACAACCCAATACGTTGCCCTTCTTGCTGTTCTGGTTGATACACTTGCAACCACCAGTCCTTCTCAAGTTCTTCAAAGTCCAAAACAAAATGATAAGGATGAACAAACCCATGAACTAAAATAGCCTTTAAATCATTCAGGCAAAACCGCCCTTTGCCACGCCCTGTGGCATAGCTATACATACCATCCCCATGCTGCACAACCAAAGGCATCGTAAAAAAAGCTCGTGAAGGTTCACTCGCCTGTTCACCTTGCATGGCTAACGGTGTCGCTAAAGATGTAGAAGAAGAGAGAGAAGAAGGTTTTACGGCTGGTTTTTCAAAGGGCACAATCGTGGCTTTTGTTATACTCGGCTGTGATGCATCTGATTGTATAGCATTAGCTTGCACAGCAACTTGTTCGTGCGATTTTTCTTTTACAGGAGCCACTGTACCATGATTGTGAGACGCTTGGTCTTGTTGTACATGGGCACTAGTAACATTTTGCGAAGCCAATATTTCTTGATTATTACTCACCTGTGCCACAAATGCTTGAAACTGGTGAGCCAACAAAGCAAGATTGTTGGCAAGATTTTGGGTTGCTACATCTACTTTTGTCAAACGCTCTTCAAGTCGCTCTTCTTTATTGCGTTGTGCCTGTAGTGCTTTTTCACGTTCTTGTTCTCCAAGATGAATCCCCTGTACTCCAAGTTCGTCAAGAACATGTTCAATACCCTTAACGCGCTCAAGTATCGTTTTTTGCTGGCCTGTCATGGTAACCATACTCTTGGCCATATTGCTCACCCCAATGGTAAGCTCTGGGGTAATTTCAGAAAAACTTTGCACTGTCTCTGGTTTTGATTTTTGAAGATCGCCAAGCGTAATCCAGTCAAACTCTTTACTTAATCGTTGGTGTACTTCAACAACACTCATACCAGTAGCAAAAAAATCTCGAATGCGTGTTGCCACCTTTACTGCTGCGTCAGTGAACTGAATAGGTTTGCCACTACTAGCAACGGGAAGGCAACCAGGAAATTTACGGCGATAACTTTTTATGGTCGTTTCAGAAACATCAAGTAATTTAGATAAAGATTTATGTGTATGTAATTGCTTCATAACTATCACATATCCTTGGTATATTCTGTAAGTTGCTTCTCGCCAGCAAGATACTGGTCAAGCTCTTTACAGTGAGCCTGAAACTTTTTTAATTCAGCGCCTGTTATAGGTTCTGCCCGAGGTGAAAGATTCTTTTCTGGATTAATAAATTCCCCATTCTTTTTCATGCGAAAATCAAGGTGAGGTCCTGTAGAATACCCCGTACTACCGACAAAACCAATAACATCCCCTTGGGTCACTTTTTTGCCTTTTTGCAAACCCCTAGCAAAGCCTGAGAGGTGCAAATACATAGATTCATACCCACCAGAGTGACGTAACGTAATATAGTTACCAGCCCCTTTGCCCCACCCTCTAAAAATAACTATACCACTGCCTATGGCTTTAACTGGTGTACCAGATGGGGCAGCGTAATCGATGGCTGGGTGTGACCGCCATGTTTTTAAAATAGGGTGAAAACGGTTTTTGGTAAACGGCGAAGAAATACGAGTAAAAGAAAGAGGTGCTTTAAGAAAGGCACGTTTTACGCTCTCTCCATTTTTTGTATAATAATTCAGTTTACCTGAAGCTTCTTTATATGAATAAGCAGCATACGGTTTACCCTGATTAATAAACTCTGCTACAAAAATAGTCCCATATCCTTTTTCTTCACCTTCTCTAAACCGTTTTTCTACTAACAATTTATAGCTATCACCTTCTTGAATATCACGAATAAAGTTAATCTCCCATGCAAAAATATCTGCAAGGTTTACCGCCAAAGCGGGGCTTTCACCAATGGCAGCCATACTTTCAAAAAGGCTTGAGCTAATAACACCCTCAACTCGCACAAGTTGTATATCGTAAACAATTTCTTCAAGAACAGCGCTATAATCAAACTCACCTCGCAAAACAACCAGTTTGCGGTCATTATCAATTTCATACTCAAAACGCTCCAAACCTGAAGTCGCATTGTGTACAACTGTAAAGGGCTGCCCTGCTTTAACATTTTTTAAAGAGTAAACTTTTTCAGACGCGGCAAGAAAAGAGTGTAACTGCTGTGGCTCAAGCCACGTTTGCAACAAACCACCTGCGGTACTACCCTTTGCAATAGTACCTTTGATAGTAAAGGCTCCTTCAGCTCCTTCTTCTGAGTCCTCTATTTTTTCTTCATCAATGGGAGATTCTCCATTTTGTTCAGAATAAAGATATTCAGGGTCAACCTCAGGGCTGTCAAAAGAAGGAGGGGCTGTCATTTCAAGATAAAGGACGGCTCCGCCTAAAACAAAAAAACAAAAACACCCTAAAAAAAGAAGAATTTTTATAATCTTGGCAAGAACAAGCTTGGAAGGCTTTTTAATATGGCGATGTTTACTCATAGATTAATAATGCTGTTGTATATAGGAATAAAAGGAATAATAGATGCAAAGTATATGCATCATAGCCTATTTAAGAGGTCTTTTAAAGTAATTTATAAGCTATAAAAAAGATGTTTTTGCTCGCTTCATTCTGTTGTTAATAAAACAATGGCTACCCTGCAAATACATCTTTCCATACTGGAGCTTCTTGGTCTTTTTGTGACAAAACAGGTGCATCTAAAGGCCAGTCTATTTGTAAAAATGGGTCATTCCATAAAATAGACCCTTCGTCTTCGGGTTTATAATACTCAGTGCATTTATAGGTAAAATCAGCAAGATCAGAAAGGACACAAAATCCATGCGCAAACCCTGGGGGGACCCAAAGTTGAAAATGGTTGTCTTCATTAAGCTCAACCCCATACCACTTACCAAAAGTGGGTGAATCTGTTCGTATATCAACCGCCACATCAAACACTCGCCCTCGAGTGACCATAACAAGTTTACCCTGAGGATATTCTTTTTGAAAATGCAAGCCACGCAAAATACCATAGCTTGAGCGTGAGCAGTTATCTTGTATAAAAGGCGTAGTTAATCCTAATGCACCATACCTTGCATGCTGAAAACTTTCAAAAAAAAAGCCTCGTTTATCGCCGTGCACTTTAGGTTTTATAAGTAAAACATCTTTAAGGGGTGTTGTTTCTACCTTCATTACTCTCATCCTTCACTAACTGTATTGTGTTTTGTGCTTTATCCAGTAACATTTATTCTATTGAATGGGCAGGTTATTATGCACAAAGCGCGATAAAAACAGCTTTCGTAGCACACTTTTACACCGTTTGTTTTGTATCTAAATAAAGAATAATACCTACAGGAATAATAGAAAAAGCTGCCCCGACCATCATAATCATATAAATAGAATTGATTCCATAAATATGAGCAATGGTACCAAAAGCAAGGGGACTAATAATATTAATGATGCCCCTTGCAAAAGTATTCAAAGAAAAAATATCAGAATACAATTTGGCGTCATGCACATACTCTGTAATAATGGTATGAATCACAGGGGTTGACCCTTTCGTCACTACACCAATACAAAAAGAAGCAACAATAATAATTGGCAAGCTGATATCTGAAACAAGAACTACAAGCAAAAAAATAAGCGTTATTTTAGCGATAATAAAAACTTTTTTGGTTCCAATTTTATCTATAAGTCTACCACAAGCAAGTTTGCCAATAAAACACCCCACAGTAAACCCAAAGGCAAAGCCCCCTATAATCTCAGGAGCAATCCCTTTGGCAATTAAAAGTAGGGGTAAAAAAGTAAAAATGCGGTCACAACTGAGGGCGTTTAATGCACTTGCTACCACTGAAAGAGCCACTTGCGTCTTTTTTAACACCTGCAAGTTGGGAAACTTTCTGTCTGAGACAAGCTGATCAACTTCAAGCTCTCGAGTATTTTTTTTTATAAAAGCATACCAAAAAAGAGCCAAAGCACAACAAATGGCAAAAACACCATAAGCAAAACAAACCAACCGCCAACCTGGTATATCTAAAAACATAAAAGCTGCGGCAAAACCTGCAAAAGTAACTAAAGGGACCCTACCCAAATCACCAATAGCTACAAAGTCACTCATGGTTTTGCCAAGGGTAGCGCGTTGTGTATTAACTGTGAGGTAAGAAAAAGACATATTGTGAAAAACGTTATGCCCAAGTATAGCAAGGGCAAAACAAACAGTTGTCATAACCAAATTAACAGAAAAAGAGCAGAGTATGTACCCAATTCCGTATAAACAAAGAATAATACTAGTGGCCTGGAGCAAACTCACATACCGAGAAAAATAAATGGTGCCAAGCCCTGTAAAGGTACTTATAAGAATGGTTAAAGAAACAATTATACCTACTTCTTTTTCTCCGCCCCCAAAATACAAAGCAATAAAAGTTAACAGAATAGGCACAGAGTCACAAAGACCATCAATAAGAATATGGTAAAAATTGAGAAGAAAATATTCTTTCTTAGTAAGCATAAAGAGAATCACTGGTTAAGGTATTAATAAAGAAAAGCAAAGAAGGCTAAGAATCACTTTCCCAATCTAACAAAAACTATACAGCGTTTTTATAACGTTTATAAAAACAGTGCTGGTAAAGTAGCCTAGGTCCCCTAAAAGGACAACCCCCCTCATTTTGTCGGTATCAGTACAAAGTGCACGGTACCTGACAAAACAAAGGGGGGTCTTTATATCTTCATTTACACCTCAACACGTCTGCAAGAGCAGAACGAGTTTTTATGAGTGCAAACGTTCAAGCAAAACCTGTAGCTCTTGCGCCATTTGTGAGAGTTCATTAACAGCCATAGCTGACTCACCCATACCATCTGCTGTTTCTCCAGCGATTCTATTAATTTCATCAATAGATACGTTGATCTCTTCAGATGTGGCTGATTGCTGTTCCGCAGCGGTAGCAATACCCGTAATAAGCGAAGAGTTAGCATTGGCAAATTCAAGAATTTCTTCAAGGGCAACGCCAGAGGTTGCGGCAAGGTCAGTGGCCTTGGCAACACCTGTTGCAGCATCTGCCACACGCCTGATGTTGGTTGAAGTAGAATCCTGAATCGCTTTGATTCTGCTACCCACTTCATTAGTAGCTTGCATGGTATTTTCTGCAAGTTTACGTACTTCATCTGCAACAACCGCAAAGCCACGCCCAGCATCCCCTGCACGAGCTGCTTCAATCGCAGCGTTCAAGGCAAGCAGGTTGGTTTGGTCCGCAATGTCTGAAATAACATTCATAACCTCACCAATAGATTCAGCCTGGGCACCAAGTTCTTGAATGTTTTTTTCAAGTTCTACAGCAACTACATTAACATGCTCAATGGCGGCAACAACTTGGGTAACCAACGCTGCACCTTCTGTAGCTTTTTTACGAGTACCCTCAGCTTGTTCACTTGCCTGAGCCGCATTTCGTGCCACTTCAAGCACTGTCGAATTCATTTCTTCCATTGCAGTGGCAGTTGATGCCGCACGGTCCCGCTGAATATCGGTACCTGCGTTCACTTCTTCTACTTGAGATGAAAGTTCGGTTGCAGCTGTTGCTACACGGTTAGATATTTCATGAGCCTGGTCTGCAACTTCCATAATAGTACGTTGAGTACTTTTGATGGCGGTTAAATCTGTAAGCAATTGCAGAATAGATGAAAGCTTTTTATTTCTGTCATACAAAGGAATAACGGTATAACTTATATCAATAGCTTTTCCTTGTGGATGGGCGCGAGTTTCACCAGATGCAGGGCGACCTTGCTGAATAGCTTTGGTAAAGGCACAAGTAGCTGTACCGTCATCTTCTCTATTAAACAGAGTTGTGCAACCTTTGCCTTTATAATCAGAACCCGCGTAGTCTTGAGCAACCTTGTTTAAATAACTAGCTTTTTCTTCTTTATCAAGAACGACAACAGGAGTAGGCAAACTATTTAAAATGGTTTGATACATGCCAAGAATAGTATTTGTACCTGTAATAAGGTCAGCATATTCACCTGAGAATGAAGTTGCATCGCCTTCTGCTTCAATATCACCCTGTTCAACAGCGGTTGCTAAGTCTCTATACTCTTCCATAACTCGCAAAAGAACTTCAGGAATATCACGCAAAGAATCCGCAAGCATGCCTATTTCATCACTTCTTTTAACTGATAGTTGTGCATGTAAGTTACCGTGGGCAACTTCATCTGCAAAGGCAACACCGTGGCGCAATGCACGTACAATAGGCAGGGTCACAAAAAATACCACCAAGATAGCTAGCAAAACAGTCACCGCAGCAATGCCTATAGCCGATGTACGCATTTTATCCAAGCTTGCAAAAACTTCTTTAGGGTCAGCAGCAGCTACCATTAAAAGATTCAATTCTTTACTTTTTGAATAAAACACCAGTCTTTCATTGTTCTCGGCATCAACTATCGTAGCTGACCCACTATCGTCAGGTCCATCATACACAGCTTTAAGCATTCTAGCTGTTTGAGTATTCCCTTTAAACAAAACATCTTTATTTCTGTGCGCAACAAGGCGACCTTCAGCATCAGCTGCATAGGCATACCCGTTCTCATCAATTTTAATGGGCGCAATAAGAGTCTCAAAATATCGTTCCATATTTACGCACGTTAACGTCACACCAATAACACTATTGTTTATTTTTACAGGTACTGCAATAAGCATTAGTAATACTTTAGGGTTATTGTAACTAGGCATAACAGGAGAAATAGAATTAGAACCTGACAACGCTTTTTGTAAAAACGCTTGATCAGAAAAACTTCTGTCTACCAAATCATTTTCAGACGCTGCAACAACAACACCTGAAAGGTTGATCATTGCAACAAAGTCCAGCTCGTCATACTCAGTTGCCACCTGCTTCAAATGAAAAGACATTTGGTCTGCTGGTATTCTACGTTCAAAAAAATCGTAGGTCTTTTCATCTTTACTGATACGAAATGTATCATCAACAGCGTAGTCAAACATGGTTTCAGTCGCCCGTAAAAGAGCAGAGGATTCCCCATGTATATTATCAGCAACTGCCCATCTTAATGCTGCAGCTGACTGAGAATAAGAGAGGTAGCTACTTGCTCCAAGTAGAATGACTAGTAGCCCCACAATAGGCAGCAAAATTTTCCATTGTAACTTCATTTCTCTTCCCCCCTCATCATGTTGAATATTTTGAACAATTCATAATATGTACTCATAGAGTCAAATATATTTTCTTTAAATCACCCCGACAAAAAAAACCCAACCCAAAAGGCGTTCACACAAGTCAAAACTTCAATAACGCAAGGGTTTTACTTTACAATCAAGCTTTAAACAAAATTCATATGCTCAACTTATCGGGATTAATAATAAAAACTATAGGGCAAAAAACTATTTTTATCTACTTCATAAATTAGCCCCATATATATAATGAGCCCCTTTTTTTTATACACAGGCCTCTTCTCTTTTTCTATTTACTTTTGTGTATCAAAAAACAAAACGTATGCGTACTTTTTATTTTATCATGTTGCCCTACAAAAGATTATACACATAATTTTTATTTTATTATACCTATACCCTTTATACTTATCTATCTCTTATTTATCAAAGTGCAAATTATACATATTCTTAGTATTTATATAATAGCTATAAACATAGACAAAAGCTATGCGAAAGAATAATGTGAAAGCAAACACAAGCTAAAAAAATATACACGATAGAAATGAAAAGTAAGCAACACATCACTATACATTAACATGAGGGTATACATATGCAGAAAAAAACACTTGTCACTGGCGTTATTGGGGCCGATGTACACGCCGTTGGTAATAAAATTCTTGCCTTTGCCTTAGAAGAAGCAGGTTTTACCGTTATTAACCTTGGCGTTATGGTGACACAAGAAGAATATATTGAAGCAGCTATTGAAACAAACGCCGATGCAATTGTTGTTTCTTCTTTATATGGGCATGGAGAAATAGATTGTAACGGCCTACGTGAAAAATGCGATGAGGCAGGATTAAAGAATATTCCACTTCTTGCTGGTGGCAACTTAGTTGTTGGGAAACAAGACTTTGCAGAAGTTGAAAAACGGTTTAAAGCCATGGGTTTTACTAAAGCTTACCCCCCAGGTACCACTGTTGAAACAACAATTGCTGATTTACGAGAACTCTTGGGGTAAAAATATGCGTTACCTAACTGCTGATTTTGGTAGCACCTATACAAAACTCACAGCTATTGATGCAAAAAAGGCAACAGTACTCGGTACAGCTGTAGCTTTTACCACCATTACAACTGATATTACTCTTGGGTTTAACGAAGCTTTTGAGAAATTAGAAACTCAAATTGGTCCTTTCCCTTATGACCAGCTCCTTTGTTGCAGTAGTGCTGGGGGCGGGCTTAAAATGGTTGCCCTTGGTCTTGTTCCTGACCTTACTGCCAAAGCAGCCAAAATGGCAGCATCTAGCGCTGGCGCCAAAGTTGTACGTACCTATTCGTATGAAATATCACAACAAGAGCAAGACGAAATTAGCGCAATCAACCCAGACCTTGTTTTACTTTGTGGTGGTACCGATGGTGGCAACAAAGAAGTTATTCTTAACAATGCTCAGCGGTTATGCCAAATACCTAAGCCTTTCTCTATTATTGCAGCAGGAAACAAATCTGCTTTTGATGACCTAGAGCGTATCTTTAGCGCTTCAAATAAAGACTACGTTATCACTAAAAATGTTATGCCCACCTTTGGTTCAATAGTTATTGAACCTGCCCAAGAGAGTATTAGAGCTCTTTTCATCAAAAAAATAATTGACGCCAAAGGGTTAACAACCATTCAAAATATGGCTGATGCTGAAATTGTGCCAACCCCTTTTGCGGTATTAAAAGGGTGTGAGCTGTTAAGTAAAGGAACAAAAAAAACGCCTGGTATTGGTGAGTTTTTTGCTATAGATGTAGGCGGCGCCACCACAGATGTTTATTCTATGAGTAAAGGCGACCCCACCCTTGAAAACGTTTTGCTCAAAGGGTTACCTGAGCCCTATGCAAAACGCACGGTAGAAGGTGACCTAGGTATGCGTTACAGTATAACAGCCCTTTTGGATGAGTTAAACCTAGAAGCCCTTGAAGAAAAATCCCAAGCAACACAAGAAAATATCCACGCATGGATAGAAAAATGCGTGGCAAACCCTGAAACTGTTGCACCTAATAACAGTGTTGAACAACGCATTGATGAAAATCTTGCTGCTTACGCTGTAGAAATTGCCAGTTTGCGACATTGTGGTATTATGGAAAAAGTTTATACTCCCATGGGAGAACTTTATACGTTAAACGGTAAAGATTTAACCACTGTACCCTATATTATTGGTATAGGTGGGGTGCTCGTTAACAGCAATAACCCTAAACATATACTTACCAATGCAGCCTTTAGTATGGCCAATTTTACCCACATGTTACCCAAAAATCCCCAATTTTTGTTAGATAAAAAATATATATTCAGTGCCATGGGTGTACTTGGTCTTGCAGACCCTGAACTTGCCTTAACTATCATGAAACAAGAAATTGCTACGATCTAGGAGATAAGAAGCATGTCAATAAAAAATGAAAGACTCACCGATGATGTTTTTTTTGCAGAACAAAAAGAAGTTTTAGAGCAATGGCCCACAGGGAAGAATATTAATTTTGAAGAAGCTGTCGCTTACCAAAAAGCTATTGCCCCTGAAAAAAACTTTGGTAAAAAACTACAAAAAGCCAAAGCAGAAGGACGTACCCTTATTCAACCACGCGCAGGGGTTGCTCTTTACGAAAAACACATCGAGCTTTTGCAATATCTTGAAACTGAAGGTGAAGCCGATTTACTACCAAGTACCATTGATAGCTACACCCGCCATAACCGCTACCAAGACGCCCAAGTTGGCATTGATAAAAGTAAAGAAACGGGACGTTCAATGCTCAACGGCTTTCCTGCTGTTAACTATGGTGTTGATGTTTGCCGTATGGTTACCTCAGCATTAAAAAACCCTGTCCAAGTACGCCACGGTACTCCAGATGCTCGCTTGCTTACAGAAATAGCTGTGGCAGGTGGGTTTACCTCATATGAAGGTGGCGGTATTTCTTACAACATCCCCTACTCTAAAGCCCACTCTTTAGAACATACTATTAGGCATTGGCAGTACGCTGACAGGCTTATTGGCCTTTATGAAGAAGCAGGCGTTTCTATTAACCGTGAACCCTTTGGCCCGTTAACAGGCACCCTTGTACCCCCTTGTATTTCAAACTCTGTTGCTGTTATTGAAGCTTTATTTGCAGCAACGCAAGGTGTTAAAGATGTTACCGTTGGTTACGGTCAGTGTGGTAACCTTATACAAGACGTAGCCGCTATTCGGTCATTAAAAGACATGACTGAAAAATATCTTGCAAAATTTGGTCATACGGGTGTTAAAGTCACCACGGTATTTCACCAATGGATGGGAGGATTCCCTCAAGATGAATCCAAGGCCTTTGGGGTTATTTCATGGGGGGCTGCTGCGGCAGTACTTGCAAAAGCTACCAAAATGATAGTTAAAACACCTCATGAAGCAATGGGTATACCTACAAAAGAAGCAAATGCTTCTGGGTTACGAGCCTCAAAACAAATTGCCAACATGCTTAAAGACCAAGATATGACCAATATTCCTGAAGTGATTACCGAAGCTGCAATTATTGAACAAGAAATGGAATGCATTTTACAAAAAGTTGAAGAACTAGGCAAAGGTGATTTTGCGTTAGGTACTATTGCTGCCTTTGAGGCAGGCGTTATTGATGTACCTTTTGCCCCAAGCAGATACAACGCGGGCAAAGCCTTGCCTGCACGAGATAACCAAGGGGCTGTTCGTTTTCTTGAACTTGCCAACATACCTTTTACTGATGATTTGAAAAAATTCCATAAAGATAAACTGGCAGAACGGGGCAAAACAGAAAATCGTCAGGTAAGCTTTCAAATGGTAGTAGATGATGTTTACGCCATTGGGAAAGGGTTTTTAGTAGGCAGACCCGTTGGTAACGTTAAATAACACACAAAATTTATAAATATATAAAGGCACTGCCCTTTACCCAATATAAGGTAGTGCCTTAGTAGTAAACTTTTTGGCAAAGTATAAGGGCAATACCCTTGGTAAAAATAAAACATACTTTATTGCAATACAAAAAAGGACTTTTAGATGAAAATTAAAGATATTGTTTGTTCAGCTGGCACAACAGGTTTTTTCTTTGATGACCAAAAAGCCATCAAAGCAGGTGCAAAAAATGATGGCGCTTTTTATAAAGGCGCCCCTGTAACAGAAGGGTTTACTGCCATTCGCCAAGCGGGTGAATCTATTTCGGTTCTTTTTATTCTTGAAAACGGTGCCGTTGCCCATGGTGATTGTGCGGCAGTTCAATACTCAGGTGCTGGGGGCAGAGACCCCTTGTTTCTTGCCAAAGATTTTATTCCCATTATTGAAAAAGAAATTATCCCCTTATATAAGGGTAAAGACATTACCTCTTTTAAAGAAATGGCAAGTATTGTTGACAAAAGTATTAATAAATCCACTGGTAAAGCTTACCACACAGCCATTCGCTATGGTGTTACCCAAGCATGCCTTGATGCTGTAGCAAAAAGTAAAAATAAACTCATGGCAGAAGTTATAGCCAGCGAGTACGGTACAAAGCTTTCTTCAAAACTTATTCCCATCTTTTCTCAATCTGGCGACGACAGATACATGAATGCCGACAAGATGATTATGAAAGGTGCTGATGTTTTGCCCCACGGATTGTTTAACCATGTGGAAGATAAGCTGGGCACTAAAGGTGAAAAACTTCAAGAATATATTGCGTGGCTAGTAAAACGTATTGGCACATTAAGCCCTTACGCTGGCTACAAACCTACCTTGCACATGGATGTTTACGGCACTATGAGCCTTGCCTTTAACAACAATTTTGAACAAATTGCTGATTATATTGGCACCCTTGAGCAAACCGCCAAGCCTTTTACTTTGTATATTGAAGGCCCTGTTGATATGGGTAATAAAAAAGACCAAATCGAAGGATTAAAAACCATACGTGAGCTTATGGAGAAAAAAGGCATTCAAGCTAAGATTGTAGCTGATGAATGGTGCAACACTTTAGAAGACATTAAAGATTTTGTGGCAGAAAAAGCTGGGCATATTATTCAAGTAAAAACCCCTGACCTTGGCGGCATTAATAATTCTATTGAAGCTGTACTTTATTGCAAAGAAAACAATATGGGTGCCTACCTTGGTGGCACGTGCAATGAAACCAACCGCTCAGCTGAAGTATGCGCGCACATTGCCATGGCAACTACCCCCGCACAAATGCTGGCTAAACCTGGCATGGGCGTTGATGAAGGGTTTATGCTTGTATTTAATGAAATGCAACGCATTGTTGCCTTGCAAGGTAAACGGTAATTACCGTAAAAAAGTATTTGTTGTGGGTTCTTTATAAAAACAATGTAAAGTACCCACATATACGTTTTATACACACCATTTTTACCTATTCCCAATTATATGGTATGTTATGTTGATACAAAAACACTGTATACGAATGAATCCCTTTACGGGTAGAGCACTGTAAAAATAAAATGCTCTGGGAATAAAATATTTGGTGAACAACAACGAGTCAACATGACTATTAAGGTGACAATTATGGATGAACTAAGAGTATTATCTCCCACAGCTATACTTGGCTATGGCTTCCCCATGGAATCATTTATAGAAGGAATGAATAGAAAACCCCACGTTATTGCTGTTGATGCGGGCTCTTCAGACCCAGGCCCCTACTATCTTGGAGCAGGCAAATCGTTTACTGACAAAAACTCAGTTAAGCGTGATCTAGAAATTATGATCCCAGCAGCCCTACAAGCCAATATTCCTGTTATTATTGGTTCAGCAGGGGGAAGTGGCGGCTTACCCCACGTGGCCCTTACCCGCAAAATTATTGAAGAAATTGCACAAGAAAAAGGGTTAACCTTCAAATTTGCGGTTATTCAATCTGAACAGGATAAAGATTTTTTAAAACAAAAACTGGCTAAGGGTGACATAACACCATTACCCCCCGCAAAAGCTATTACAGCTACAGATATTGACGCCTCAGAGCGAGTGGTTGCCCAAATGGGTGAAGAACCTTTTATAGAAGCGTTGAATAACGGGGCTCAAGTTATTCTTGCAGGGCGGGCTTATGACCCTTCTGTATTTGCAGCCCTTGCCCTTATTCATGGGTTTGATAAGGCCCTTGCCATCCACATGGGTAAAATTCTTGAGTGTGCCTCTATCGCAGCCTTGCCAGGCAGCGGCAGTGACGCCATGATTGGTTATTTGCAAAAAGACTGCTTTTTATTAGAACCTCTTTCAACTGAACGTAAATGCACAACACTTTCTGTTGCTGCACATACTTTGTATGAAAAAACAAACCCCTATGAACTCCCCGGCCCTGGTGGTGCAATTCACCTTTACGAAACAAAGTTTGAACAAGTAACCGACTCAAAAGTTAAAGTGAGCGGGAGTAAATTTGTGCCAACTCCTGAGTATTTTGTAAAGCTTGAAGGGGTTAAAAAGGTAGGGTACAGAACAATTTCTGTCGCTGGTATAAAAGACCCTATCATGATTGAACAAATGGATGATATCGCCAAAAAAGTTAAAATCAGAGTACAAAACAACTTTGAAAACTATGGCATTAAAGACTTTTTTCTAGAATTTAAAATTTATGGAAAAAATGGCGTCATGGGGTTATTTCCTGGCATAGAAACAAGAGTTGCACACGAACTTGCCGTTATTATTGAGGCCGTTGCCCCAACCCAAGAACAAGCAGATACGATTTGCGGGTTTGCCCGTAGTACCTTGCTTCACTATGGCTACGAAGGGCGCATTTCCACCGCAGGCAACCTTGCCCTCCCTTTTTCACCTTCAGATTGCCAAGTGGGTGCTGTGTATGAATTTACTGTGTACCATTTAATGAAGGTAGATGACCCCACAGCCAATTTTCCCATTACCTACAGCCAGTTTACCAATGGCAAAGAAGGGAACGCATAATGCAATACAATTTACGTGATTTAGCTTCTGTTATACGCAGTAAAAACTCTGGCCCTTTTGAGCTCACCTTTGATATTATTTTTAAAGACTTTGAAACCTATAATAAAGTTAAAGCTGCCAAAGTTATTAATGAAAAAATGTTTGCTCCTTTATATAATATTCCCGAGTCAGATATAATTAAGCTTATTTATTTTGACCCAGCAAAGGCTATTAAAATAACTATTATACGGCCCATGCCTTCTGGCAACCTAGGCGAAACAGATGTGTATGGTGCCCAGCAGCACTCCCCCCTTGTTGATTTAACCTTTACCATGTAGTGCCATGCAAAACCTTGTACAAGAATATGCGCTTTATTCCCGCTACTTTGCCCCTAGGGGCAAAGAGCGGCTTTTATTTTTAGGCGAGCAAATTGCCCAGCGCCATTTGCATTTTCAAGACAGACTCATTGGCATTATTGGTGATGCTGGCTCTGGTAAATCTTCTCTCATTAAAGGCATGTTTCCTGGCCTTGAGCTCACCAATGATGACGATGTGATTGACCCACGAAAAATCATGCAAATACGTGATTTATCTGATGATTTCAGCAGCTCTACGACGTACCATATAGACATGCGCTTTCAAACAGCATTTACCCAAATGCACGAAATTATTGAATTTGTAACTGCTGCCTTAGAACATAACCGCCGTGTTATTATTGAACACTTTGATTTACTTTACCCAGCCCTCAATATTAATGCTGATTTATTGGTTGGGATTGGTGAAGAGATTATTGTAGCCAACCCCTCTATTTTCGGTCCTTTGCCTGAAAGTATCTATCAAATAGTACACACTTCTTTAGTATACCGCAAAATGGCACATACGGTAGAAGACTTAACTATTTATTTACTTGTGCATGAATTTG
>JARJEC010077826.1:0-12960 GCA_030264575.1 Tachinus sp. AB-2021 | reverse complement strand
TTTTATAAATCATTGTGCCTACATTTTTGCACAAAGAAAGTTCGCCGCGACGAACCGTGTGATTGTCAAAATTCGCAAGTGTTTTGCTTGTCACCGCCACAAAAATATTTCATTCATCAAAAAATGTCCAAGCCCTTTAAATTAAGCACAATATTGTACGGACACTCGCTGGACGTGCGATCATTAGCAACAACATCGGACAATTCAATAATAAGCGGATCACGCGATAAAACAGCAAAATGTTGGAAACCGAATGTGTAAGGTTATATTATTATTTTAGCAAAACCTTATTCAACAGCAAATAACATTCAATTTAGATTCAATACCGGATACACTGACTCCGTAACGTACAAGGACCAAAAAAATTTCGTTGCCGCAGTTTTATACATAAATCCGACCGCCGATCATCCCGACGGACTGATAATCACAGGCGGAAACGATAATTGCATATTAATTTATAAACCATCGGAACCGTTCGCCACGTTCAAACTTGAGGAACACGACAATGTCGGTGAGTCTCGCATTCGATTTATTCAAATCGTTTAATTACAAAAATCTATTTCAGTATGTGCGCTGGCCAACGGTCTGGATCCGAATACGTTCTTAAGCGCTTCGTGGGATACGACGGCAAAAGCGTGGTCGTTGAGCAATTTAAAAAAATCCGCAGTCACCTTTTCCGGACATGCGGCTGCCATATGGGGGGTAGTGCAACTGGCCAATTCCAATATTGTTACGGCGTGCGCCGATAAAACGATCGGGATATGGTTGAATAACGGCCAAAAAATTAAATCGTTGACCGGTAATTATTTCATTGTGCGATTTGCACGCAATTTAGTAATATCGTTATTTTAGGACATACGGATTGCGTCCGTGCCGTCGTCGATTTTTCCGACATGGAGCATTTTCTGACGGTGTCCAACGACGCCAGCATAAAAGTGTGGTCGTACGACGGCGTCAATCTCGATACGTTCTACGGGCACACCAATTACATCTATTGCATCGCCAGGAACAAGGCGGATAGCAATTCCAGCTTTGTGACCGGCGACGAGGATCGGACGGTGCGATATTGGAAGGACGGCGAAAACGTGCAGACGATTCGGTTGCCGGCGCAAAGCATTTGGACGGTCGCCTGTCTCAATAACGGCGATATTGTAACAGGAACAAGGTATGTTTTATGAATAAATTTTGATACTGGTTAGGAAAGTAATTATAAAAAATATTGCTATAATCACTTCTTATGCAGGCTGAGTAAGTATTTATTTATAATGTTGCCGCCTTCACCCTTGTAATATCACTGAATGTAGCAATTTTAGTGAAAGTCAAGTTGGTTTTTCATTATATTTCGTTAGGATCCAACCAGCAATTTTAATTGTCTTAAAAAAATTCCCCAGCTTTCGGCTTAATCTTCATTTTTTTTTTGTAAATATATGCAAAATTTCAGCGACGGAATGATCAGAATTTTCACACAAAACGAAGATCGCTTTGCCGGCGCGGAAACCTTGAAAACGTTTGAGGAGGAAGTCGAAGCGCTGCACAAACAGACGTGCCAGGAAATCGGCGGCTATAAAGTTTCGGAGTAAGTAAATGCCGATCGTTTGTTTCTGATATTCATTGTTTATTAGTTTGCCAGGTAGGGAGGCATTGTATGATCCGGGTAAAAATGCCGGACAGATGAAGATGATCAGAGAGGGCGGAGGTGTCGTTGCTTATACGTGGGTCGAGGACGGCGACAACAGTCACTGGGATAAGGTGGGCGACGTGCTCGGTGCCAACGAGAAGGCCAACGAGGGAAAAACCATGTTTGAGGGAAAAGTAAGTCGTAATTACGTTACCAATAAATAAAAAAGTGGAAATAAGACAAAATCTGATCTACAAACAAGATGTTTGGTTTGTAATTAAACGTAACCTAGAAATGTAATAATTGAACAATTAACTTTGCAAATATTTCAGCCGTACGATTACGTGTTTTCCGTGGACGTAGAGGACGGCAAACCGCCGCTAAAGTTACCCTTCAACAAGGGAGATGACGTTTATGTCGCCGCCAACTTATTTTTGGACAAGAACAATTTGCCGGCAGTTTATTTGGATCAGGTACCTTGATACGTTACCGACAAAACGAATTAAGCATTATTTCGATTTTAAGGTTGTCGAATTTATATTGAAAAATTCTCAAGAGGCCATGCAGGTTGACAACAATTACGTCGATCCGTTCACGGGCGCCTCGAGATATACGCCCAGCTCGACCAACGCCGCCGTCGGGAATGCCGGCTCTAACCTAGATCCGCTTACCGGTAAGTCAATTTATTATATATATTAGAATGAAACATAACCTACAAAAATGTATGCAATCCTAACCTAAAAATATATCATTAATTTAAATTATAAAAAAACATCTTCAGGAGGAAACAGTTACACGACGTCGCACTCGAAACCGGCGCCAAGACCCGTTGTCTCATCGGGCGCGAACGCCGATCCGTTTACCGGCGGTTCGAGTTACAGCACGGCACAGAACCAGGCCAAAGGTTACTTCCCTCACAAAGTATATCTCCGTTTCGATATGGGCGATCCCAATGTGATACTGAACAAACTGAACGAATTCAATGAGAGGTTGGATGCAGATAAGGTTGACGGATCGGTCATCAAAGATCTCGTCGCCATGTGCACCGGATCTTGCGGCAGCGTCGCCACTATAGATTACCTATTGAAGCTACTGGAATGGCCCGCAGGTGCGTGAAAAAGGTTTCCAGTTTGCGCGGACATTTACTCGCTTAATCTCAAAATGATTTTTTTAATTTAATCATTTTACGGTTATAATTTGATCGTTTTGGCTTAAAAAATTGGAAAATTGAATCTATCTAATCAGATTTTAACGGTCGCTTAATTTCAAAACGATTGCAATTTTATTTTGACAGTTACTTAACCTAAAAATACGCCGAGATTGATCTTAAAATAAGTTGGTTTTTTGGGCCGTATCTGCTTAACCTATTTTCTTTTTATAATCTAATCTTACAATTTGTAAAATAAAGCTTTTTTAATCAGGTTTTGACATTCGCTTAATCTCAAAACGACAGCAATTTTATTGTGACAGTCACTTAACCTAAAAACACATTTAGCATTAATTTACAAATTATTATACGTTTGCTTTTTTGGGGAGTATATGCTTAATCTAAAAAAATTGTTTATCGTGCGATAATTTTTCAGACGTCATCTTCCCGGTGATAGATGTGGTCCGCCTCGCCGTCAGAGACGAAGTCAATAATAATTTGATTGCGATGAAAGAGGGCGGCATTATAATCAGCAAGCTGAGCAACCACATCGGCCGGGATTGCAACGTCGTCAACAACACCGTCGTTTCCTTCCGTGCCCTGTGCAACCTGTTTTTGCACCCGAGCGGAGAGGAACTGATTTTCATGTTTCGGGTCGAACTGTTGGAATGCGTCACGTCCGTATCGGCCACCAATAGAAACATACAGGTAACATAACCTCATTTAATTGTATATATCTACATTTTATCGAGTAAAAATTTAAATGGTTTTTAATTGTTCAGATCGGCATGGCGACGTTCCTGCTCAACCTCACGATTTTAATGATGAAGAGGAAAGACGAAGTCGGAACGGTTTTGCTGGCGAGCGTGTTGCCCGACATCATGATGAACGTGTCGGACGCGGAGGCCCAGTTCCGTGCGTTTGTCGCGCTCGGCACCCTGATTTCCATCGACGATTCGCGACAGAAAAACGTGTTAAAATCGAAGATCACCGAAAACGCCGATTTTATCGACAAGCTTCAGCAGCTGTCCAGTCTGTACTGGACGGATTTAGAATTAAAACGAATGAAGTGCGCCGCGCAGGTGCAATCCGCTTTGCTACAATAATTTTTTTATAAGAATAAAACGATAGGAGTTTATTACTATGTTTTTATTAATTTATTTACAAATATCTACGTTAATCGATTTACTTAGCTAGGCGGCCAATTGCTGCGAACGTACCATTAGGCGACGCTCACGTTCGTATTCTTTCATCCTCATTACGTAACTAAAACGATATTATTTAATGGATCTGATTGAAACAAATTGGGCAAACTTACTCGTCGTACTGGCAGTTAAGGTAGGCGTGCTTTTCGTGCTCGCAAGCAACGGCGAAAGGCCAATTGTCCTTGCGGCAGACGCGGAATTTCAACAGCTCGTCTGAGCAATAATCTCTGTGGGCTAATGGAATTTTGGCCGATTCTAATTCTTCCACGCTGGCTTTGATTGCTAAAATATTTTTTTGTTTTGGGTGGTACAGCCTAACCTGACATGTATTACATAAACCTACCTCTCTTTCTACGGTTCGTGAAGCCGTCTGTGGGGTCGTTGCTCGGCTCTTTCAGGGGATCCGGTGTTATTTCCGGATTGAAATACAAATTCATGCCGTTGTTTGGCATATTTCCGAAAGTATTTCCCATTTTTGGGGTTAATTTTGACAGGATAATTAAATTAAATATGTCAAAATAGATTTGACGTTTGGTGTGGTTTAACTGATTCACGCTAGATGTCGCTTTGGAGGTGGCTACGGCAACACTAATTCCGTTTAGGAATTTTAAAATCGCTAGGTGGCGCTTCTTTTTAATCAATTTCACTTCTGACAAAAATGGAACAGGAATATTGAAGAAAATCAAATTTTACACACTCTTTATATAATAAAAACATCAAAATATTTTAGATCGTTAATGACATTCTGTTAACAATTATTTTGTAAATAACTAAAAAAATTGAAGGTTTTTTGAAGATCCCAAAAAGAAATATTAGAGGAAATTTAATTCTGCGCTTTTTCTAATCTATAAAACAATCGAGATATTTTAGATTATTAAAATACAATTTGTTTGTGAATAGCTCAAAATTTTGTGGTTTTTTTTAAGAACACATCTGAAAATATTTACGCAAAGCAATTTCGAACATAAACACAATCAAAGAAAAAAGCAACCCCATAATCCAGAAATAAAAAACTAGGATTAAGTGCAAATGGTTCAATGGGATGGGCCCTTCATCGATTGGCTTTGCGAAAAAGAAATCGTTGTATCTTTCCCATCTTATATACAAACCCATTTCGAAAAATGTTTTAAATTTCCGATTGATTCTCATTTTAAGCGGAAATTTGTTTGATAAATTTATCAACCAATAGGAACTCCAGTGATGAATGAAATGGATTTCATTTAAAATTTCCCGATCGAAGTTTTTATAGTAAAGGTTGGATACCAACATTGAATAATTTTTATATTTAGCAATATTTTTGAATACTTTTTCAAATTTGCTGGGATTTCTCCTCCCACTATCGATGAAAAGAAAATTCAAATTATAATATATATGTATTTCGTTATTACCTGGGAAATAAAATAGAGCATCTTCTTTAGTGGAACATAAAGGAAGTCTACTTCTGAACATATCTTCGACACTATTAACTTGTTTGTTTGAGAATGCCTTGAACAAAAAGCTGTAATACAAACCGATAAAAGAAGTTGTAACGATGAGAGCAAAACCGACCCAAAACATTAAGAGAATTTTTTTCGGAACAGTATTCGGATTATTGACCGATTGGAATAACAACACCGAATATATTTCAAGAGCCGATTTTGAAATATCGTTCAAAACATAAATTGCTGACTTGTTGGCAATGATGTAAGTCACCAATACACAAAAGAAAGTAATTAATATGGCTTGCCAGACGTTTTTGTCGAAAATGTATTTAAAATTTAGCCAACCGGGTGTTTTCTCGGCTTTTGGAACAGCAATCATTTTCGAATATGTCTGGAATGGATATATAAAATATGATTTTTGATAGAGAGTTGGCGGTACCTGCAAAATTTGAAAAAACAAAACATCGGAACTGTGCCAGATCTTTTTTAAGGAAAAATTGTAGAATTTGGCAACTTCTTTGAAAAGGTGGCCATCGGCAAATTGTAAAATATTGTAGCTCACCGGGCAGTTCATCATATTTTTGATTTCTTCCGACTGGTAGAACGCTATTATTTCGCTTGTATTTTTATCGCGGCATTCGGAAAGAAACAACTTTTCGTATTTTTCGCCGCAATTTTCGGCGTAATTTTGAATTTTGTAAATGTTTCCGATCCTATCGATGGCAATTGTTTTCAGCATGTTCAGTTTGTTGCCTAAGTATTGGAAAAGGTCGTTCAGATTTTCGTTCCCCAAAAATATTACCAAATTGTAAGTATTTGTATCGTAATAGTTGTTGTCTTTTAACAGAACCATCATTTCCGATACCGTTTTTATGACAATGAGAAAAAAATCACCCCCGAGTTTAATGAAGCTTTTATAATCGGTTATAATGCTCTCTTTGTTTAATATTTGAGCAGCAAGTTTGTCGATGATTGTGGTGCTTATGTTATTATTATAAGCCAGGGTCGTTGGTTGCTCGTTAAAATTGGAATGTATTTGCAAAGCGCAATCCAGTACATACATTTCTTCTTCATTCTACAATAAAAAATGTTTTCTTTTATTTCCTTTTTTATCAATTTCCGCCAAAATCATTTTTTTTTAGTTTTCGAGAAAATTTATAAAATTTCTTTTTCAAATTTTTCCTAAATGCGGCGCTGGATTGAAACTATTGATTCTTTATAATATTTTTAGATTGGTATTGGCTATCAAATTATTTTATTCCTAGCAATGAATCGGGAAATTATGCCAATTTTGTAATTTTCGTGGATATTTTAAAATTTTGCTTTTCACCAAATTGTTGCTAAATGCGGCTCTGGATTGAAATGAATCTATAACATTTTTAGAATCAAACTAAGTTAAAATATTTTATTTCTCGCAACAAATTGTAAAAATGTATATTAAAATTAATATAATTTAAATTTTTTTTGGATCGAGAAAAAAAAGTTGTTTCAAACTCACCGCTGGATACATATTTTCGTGAAAACTTGAACCGAAATGAATGCACACTGTTAATAACATCAAACATCCCGGCATGGACATCTTGCTCGAATAATTTATTAACATTTTATGTTGAATAAAAATTATTATTTAAACCCTGCAAACATACAACGTAAATTAACTTAATTATAATAATATTATAATTTCAGCTTTTATTACCACCCATTAATTTAGATTAGCACTCAATAAAGTCGATATTTATGTGTTTCCATCCAATGTTTAGTTTCAATGCAAACTATTTTAATAAATAACAAGACAGTTTATCGGAAACCAACTCAACAATTAACGCCTCGGCACGTTTTAAATGATCCCGTTTATTGATTGGTGATTAGCATCGTGTTTGAGCATTATTTTTTATGTCCTGTAATGTATCTACATTTCATGCGAGCGTTCATAATTAATTTAATTTTTAATTGCTAACAATCTAACATTTATTTTAATTTTAATAACTCAACAGTTTTCGACGGGCTCTCATTGTGCGACGAGTCAACCGCTCAATGCAACAGGCAAAGTTTGCCGGAGATTCCCAGAAAACAATATTTTGACTCCACCAATGGTAAATAACTTCCAAAGTTCGGTTCAATGCGAAATTTTTGCAAAATAATGCGCTCAGCCCATCCCAGCCAACAGAGTCACGTCATATTTACGTCATTAGTTGACGCCCAACAGACCAATAAATGACGTCTATTAGACGCCATTTTTAATCGAACAAATGGCGTCTCATTTTTGAAGATTTTTCTTCATTTCTTAAAAGTGATGTTAGACGTATTAGCGATTCAGTGCAACAATTGGCCTTTGCAGTTGCTTTATCGGTTGAAAGTTTTGATAAAAGTTTTTCGTCATTTTTACGTCACTTTTGCCTCTTTGTTTTAGGTCATAATGACGTAAATTGTGATAAAATGACGTGAATGATACCAGTTTTCTCTTGCATAAGTTTCCCCATCGACTTCTTCTCTTGCTCTCCGCAGTCTTTCCATCCCTTGTGATTGAATTTCGCGGGTTTAACATTCCAATTTGATCGAGAAATGGCTAAAATGATCGATTTTTGTAAATTGTACGTTCTAAACAAAATGGATTTTTTCTACAAATTATTACTTTATTTAGCTTCGCGTTATTAAAGTATCGACGACAACTTTTTAGAATTCGAAACGTGCGTGGCGATAATGAGTAATTTTGCACTGAATTATTAATGTTTGCGATGCATTGTGTAACGATATAAATAAAAACGAATCGATTTGTTACGTTATCAAACAAAAAACAAACATAAGGGGGTTTTATTTGATTTAAAACCGCCGAGCTTGTTGGTCGCGATGAAACCTTTTTGCAAATTATTGTTGGTACTTTTAAAATCGTCGCTTGCAATTTCGTGGAATTATTCGACTGAGGTGAGCGCTTTCCGATAGAAAAATGATTTTTAAAAAAAATTTTTTTGCTTATTATAACATTTACATCCTGAGGTTAACAAAACTATTTTGTCATACTTTACATCGTTATGACCTACAACATGACGTAAATATCACGTGGACAAGACAAAAATGTGTAAGTGACGTGTGCAGAAGTTAGTAATGGCGGCAAATTGGAATATTTTTGACATTCCGAGTTCCACGTTAAAACATAACGTAAATATGACCTCGAAAAGACAAAAATACAAAACTGACGCCATTTATAGATTTGATGACGGAAATAGACATGTTTTCAATAAACTTGTTGTCCTTTGACAGGCTTATTTTGCTGCTACACCGACAAAAATTGTTACCGCGAAACACGGTGCAGTGCAAACGGAGAGACAATATTGTCTGTTGGGTATAATGATGTAAAGTATGACCAATTTTTTCGTCGTGTTTAAAACAAAATGACGTGAATGTGACGTGTTTCCGTCGGCCGGTTACCCTCAAACTTGATGCGATGCCGACCAAAATTTTGTAGCATGTGTGCGGATGACAGTATCGGTTAAGGCAAACAATTCAGTTCGACGCAATATGACGCCTTGAAACATCAGAACAAATACGTCATCGCGACGTCAAAAACGACAACTGACATTGATTGTAAAAATTTGTTTTTTTTTTTTAATTTTGATTTTGCAAATAATATAAACGATTTAGCGCTATTTAGATTCAAACCGATTGTGTAATATTACGGTTTGATTGCAGTGCGAAGAAGGGGTCGACGTCATAGTGAATTGCGCGTTGGAGGTGTACGGAAATTTTGACGAATTGCAAACGACTATTTTGGTTTTTGGCAACGTCGACAATTTCATCGTCGACGAGATCGGTAAAAATATTTTTAAGAAACAGATTTTTGTCAATCTAACCGATCACAAGAATGGCAAAATCGATGGTAAATTTGTTTTTGTTGTGTTGAACACAACGGAGGACATGAGGTCGGGTGCATTTTATGACTACGATTTGAACGCGTTTTATTTAATTGTATATTTGGGCGGCGAAGATGTGGATGGGATTTTTCAGTACGTCGGCAACAAATTGTGCATATGGAAAATAATTATCATCGATAGAAAGGGAAACATTTACAAAACGCAAAATTATGCAGATAATTGCGGCGAGAAATATGAAAAAGTATTCGTATCCAAATGCTCCGATAATAAAATCGACGAAATAAAGCAAATATATCAACCGAAAGAATTGGACAACTTGAAGAATTGCCGTGTTTACCATACCGCCGGTAACACGCAAATTGTTCACTTTTTGAAGCAATTCTCGACCGCTAATAATTTTTCGCTGTTGTTTAAATATGTAGGAGCAGACATTAACTTTAATTATCTGTTGAGGGGAAACATTATGTTCCACCGTAGATGGTTTATATATCCGTTCGAACAACATTTCATGGTGATTGCGGTGCCGAGAGCGCAAAAAATTCCCGCGTGGCAAAATGTTCAATTCATCTTCGACAAAAACGTTTGGCTCGGAATAGCAATTACATTCGCATTGGTGCTAATCGCCGGCATCATTGCTATAAAATCGATCGAACGTCAACAATTGGACTTGACAAAATTCATCCTCGATGTATTTTCAGTGTTGCTATACCAACAAGTTAAAACGCCCGAAAGCGTTTCTTTGAAACTTTTAATTATGCTCTGGGTTGGATTTGCTTCGATCGTAACGGCTGCGTTCGTCGGTTTGTATTACAGTTTTTTATTCATCACATTTTTCGATAAACAAATCGATAGTCTCGAGGACATCATGAACACCAAACTTACGTTGTTTTGCAACAGACAGAACTTACGTATATATTTCAAGGAAAATACCGCAACACATAAATATGTAAGGGATACACATGGCCATCTCGACGATTACGATCCTTTGCAATTTAATCAAAGATTTATTGAAATTGCAAAATATAAAAACCAATCAATTTTAATTCAACACGCGCAAGTTAGACTATTCCACGAAAAATACACATCTGAAATGCATTTCATTCCTTACGCGAGCGGTTACTTTTTGACGGACATATCGAAAAGATTTCCGCTCAAGGCGAAAATCAATCGAATATTTGCGGCTTTTTTCGAAATGGGAATTTACATTAGAGGGGAAAACTATTACCAAACCAGAAACACAATGTCATTTGATGATGGACCCGCGCCTCTAAACATGTCCCATTTTTATTTCATATTTTACGTCTTAATCGTCGGACTGTTGGTTGCGTTCATCGCATTCCTTTTCGAATTGTGTCTAGATCTTAAAAAAAAAGGTAAATCAAGGATATTAAAAACAAATGTTTCTATTAAAAGCGCACATTACTTGATTAAAGCATCAGAAATTGATTTTGCAAATAAATATGGTGTCGATTGATTAATAGGCAACCAAGTATACACGTAACTTCTCAATCTTCAATTATTTGGCGCCCAAAAAACAAAAAATAATTCACTCACATTTATTGTTAATGACTTCACAGTTTTACGACCGCTGCATTAGAGCAAGATATTGATGATTTTTGTGAAGAACGTTCAGAAGAATACTACGATTTTAACACTGTTTATGTACTTTTTTTTTGTAGAAAATTAAAAGTAAATAGTAATTTTATATCGAAACTTGTCTAATCCATATTAACATGTTTAAATCTATTTTTTTTTTCAAGTCACCTGTAACAAATTGTGCGTTTTGCAAACGTCTTTGAACATCAATTGGTCTTATTTCTGACACAGTTTAAATTTTGTATAAAAACATATGCAAAATTGCCTTTAAAGCACGCTTAGACAACCCCAATTGCACGATTTCTTTAAAAAAATGTTTCTATTTGAAGTTCAGCCAGAAAAAACTCAATGTTTTCAGTTGAATTAAATCGCTTACTGTACAATGCGTTTGCTGAACGTTCAATTGTTTCTCGAAGTTAAGCTTTTCAATTAGAACACGCTTGCCTAAAAGCGCGTCGAGTTGAAAATTACCGAAAAAAATGGTGAGTGTGCTGGGAATACATTGGTACTCATCACACTACTCTGAAATAAGTAAATTAGCTTAATTATAATAATTTTTCAGCTTTTATTACCACCCATTAATTGGCACTTAATAAAGTCGATATTTATGTGTTTCCATTGTTTAGTTTCAATGCAAACTATTTTAATAAATAACAAAAAAGTTTATTGGAAACCAACTCAACAATTAATGCCTCAGCGTGTTTTAAATGATCCCGTTTATTTATTGGTGATTAATACTACTCCCTACGGATACACAGAGCAAACAAAAGGAATGCACGAGTCTCCAGTCCAACTCATTCCGATTCGCTCACTGCCTGTATCCCTACCCGCTCCCCTCAAATTGTTACATTTTCAGCCTCTCCGTTTTTTCGGACTCACAACATAAAAGTTTTCAGTTTATAAGGTTTTGGAAACACAATTTAACAATTTCTGCGCAAAAAAATTGTGAATGCATGGAACACACACAGTAGAAGTGAAACCTTTAATTTTACCTGTTTGTTGTGTGTTGGGGACTGTTGTGAGCACGTTTCGCTTTTCGTTTGTATGCCCGCATTTTGTTCGTTTGTGATATCCGAAAATGAACTTTTTACTCCTCCTCTTGAGCAGGAGTAATTAGTTCAAGTTTAACGCGCAATAACTTAAAATGATCATTTCTAAAACGTATATTTTATTGTCAAGTATGTCATTATAACTGGAATTTGTATATTTTGTATTAATTTGTATATTTTGTATTAATGGCGTAAATTGTTATTTTTTTTCCTTGCAGTATTAATAATAAAAATGAATAAACAAGCCAGATCATAATTATAGGTTATCTCAACTGTCACTGTCCATTAAAACCGCAGATTACTTGATTAAAGCACATCAGAAATTGATTTTGCAAATAAAAATGGTGCCGATTGATCAATAGGCAACCAAGTATACACCAATTCTCTCAATTTCTGTTGGTTAGTACAGTAAAATTCACGATAACTATCTTGACCTGTGACGTCATAACGAAACTTGCTCGGAACGGTCCCGAACACACAAACGAACAGAGCTTTTATTATAATATAGTTATACCGAAAATTAAATGTCAATGTCAGTGTCATATTTTTTATTTATGCACAGCCAACTTGAGAATCTCTCATTCTCATCCGTCAATACTGCCTGTATCCGGACCCGTTTGCCTTAATTCGTTTGCGTTTTATTTCTCCGCTTTTTCGGATTCACACTTCGACATAAAAGTTTTCAGTTAAAAAAATTGCGTATTTTTACATTTGCATAAAACTTCGCTTTAATTACTGAATGAATTGTTTCAACCGTGGTAACCCGCCCACCCACCCAACTATTGCGCAAACCAATTATTGGATATTATCCCCACCTGCGAAGTTCTAAGCAAAAATATTGCACCAAGCAATGCGTATTAAATAGCATTTAAATAAACCATAACCTAACTAATCAAATGACATTTCACATACATCGATAGATGCAATATTTTTGCAAAAATACCACAGGTAGAGATAATATCCAATAATTGGTTCGCGCAATAACTGGGTGGGGGGGTGGGTTACCACAATCAAAACTATTGATTCAGTAATTATAGCCCGCCCAGGTATTGCGT
>JARJEC010077802.1:0-13216 GCA_030264575.1 Tachinus sp. AB-2021 | reverse complement strand
TGAGCATATTATTTCATGCATTTTGGATATTAAATAATTAGTTAACTACCTATATTTAAATGTATAGTTTTAAATCGTATATAATATTATGATGAAATGATATCTCAGAACGTAATAAATAATAAAAACTGTTCATGATGAACAGTTTTTATTATATATATATATATATATATATATATATATATATATATATATATATGATATATCATTTCATCATAATATTATATACGATTTAAAACTATACATTTAAATATAGGTAGTTAACTAATTATTTAATATCCAAAATGCATGAAATAATATGCTCACAATTAATTATGCTGTGTCAGCATAATTAATTCAGGGAAATCATAATATGATATGCACATCTGTGCAAATACAGACGATAATTTTATAATAAATATTTTTACGTCAAATAAATGAAAGATATTTGCGTTAAGTGGAAAATGTTCTTATAGTAAAAATAACATTATATGCCTCTATCCTAATTGTTACCACACCCTAGGGGTTAGAATTACGTTATGTTCTTGTTCCATTTTCTTCTACATCGTACTTTTACGATCTTAGTGGTAACCCCTTGATACGAACACGCAGACATACGAATTATCTATTATTAAGTATCCGCGTGAATCCGCCTCGGCGAGTGCGATGGGTCATGGAGTAATAGTAAAGAGCGGTGCTTAAAGTTGAGGAGCTTATGTACACAGTTAGAACGTCCCTCGATTACCCTCGAGGGTTAACTTTACACCTCAGATGACCTCGAGTGTTTACACTAACCCTAACGCTAATCTGTTTCTTTGAGTCGGCGTTTGCACACCCCCATCATGCCCACCATCGTATATACAAACACTCAAAGCTCGACCCATATTTATATTCGGCCAAATTAAATTTAAATATTTATTGTGTTCGTTTAATGGAAGCATGTGAACACTGAATTATTTATAATACTAATTTGAATGCACTGCAAAAGATAAACATTACGAGTTTTAAATTAGTAATAAACTGTATTAATATTAAAAAATTTAGATGCTTGGAATATTAAATAACTTTATAATCGATAGATTTATTTAAAATTTTTATACAATTACGTTACGTTTTAAAGATATAAATTCTAAATATTATTTATTTTGTATTTAATAATTTTATTATTATAATTTACAACGTTTTAATATAATGTATGTGAATGTGTGTGCTTAGGATGAGTTATGCGAGTTGTTACGCTTTATGTCCCTTTTTTAATTCTGATATGTGGTTGAGATGAGAATTCTTTGTTTGAAAATGAAAACTGGAAATTCTTTCTGTTTCTGACTTAATGTTGATTCATTACGCAATTTATAGTTACATAAACTAGAATTAATTAAAAATATTAAACTTAATGCATGGAATAACTATTGCAATGAGGTTTTTATTAAAATGATTAATCCCCAATTATAATAATCACAGATAGGCAATCGGTCTATATAGTCAACAAGGTGAATATAATACAATATAATACAATGTGTATCAAAGCAAAGGAAATTGTCGGGGCCAGACAGCCGGTTCCAAGGCGTTTAAACTTTCCTGTGCGCTTCTTATTGTGTTTAAATAATAACTTTATTCCATTACCGTTTAAGGAAACTTTACAAAGAAAATAGTTAATGATTCTTTTTAATAAAATAAATAACAAATTTATTTATTATTTATGATTTTTTAAATTTTCTATATTATAAAAATTTAATTAAGCGAACTGCTTTAATTAACTTGATCACATATTTTAGAATTTTATTGATTTTATGTATTGTTCGAACTTCCGAGTCTGCCTCTTGTCATCCAACCGAGAGCCGTGACAAGAAACCTGTGCCACTTAATTACTGGGGCCTGTCGCGTTCGACAAAAATTTATTTCCACCTTATTAATCGAGCCTCATATCGCATCCAACCAAACGACAAAAACATATTACGTGACATTTCCTTTATTAGTTTCGAATGGAATTTGCTTGGTTTGTTAGGAATCAGCCCTTAATTGCGAACAAACGTGACGACTGACGTGAGTTTATTATATTATGCCTCCGCGTTTTCAAAATTGAACTTGAAGATGATTATATCAGTCTAATATAAACTTGTTTATTAAATATGATTTTATTAAGCAAAATTGCTATATTTCATAATTGTGAATTGTTGATTTTGCGTGAAGTTGAATGCAAAAGTTTCTCACGAGCCATTTTACGATTTCACTAGATTTGCATCGACTTAAAATGTATTAAATAATCTTTATAGCTAGCTACCTACAAACTTCATACCAACACGCCATATATTAATGAGCAAGGCCGATGCCCAATCGATTCGCTATATTTCGCGCAATAAATTTCAACTAAAATTGGGCATCTAACTAGTCACCAAGTTAAGCATCTAAGTTCCCAACACCTGCATCTTACGTGGAATATGTAAGCATACTTCATCTCTCTCTTGCTTGCTTCTAAGATTGGAACGAGTTTTTGTCGTTTTTTTGCGTCTCGCTGCAAGTCCTTTGATAATATTGTTCGAATGCAAATGTAAACCGAATAAAAGGAATGAGTCCTTGTATTTTTTATGCCAGAAAAGATGGACTTGGAAAGGTTCACTCCGTGGTTTACCCATTCGCTTCAAGTAAATGGTTAATGCTAATTCTTACAGTACATAAATAATTCACGACTGTTGGATTTTATAGTCTGGAAATAATTTTACGGAAAGATATGCTCGGAATTCTATTAATATATTTTAACTCAATTATTATTATATCGTACAATGATAAAATGACTTTGCGCTTGCTGCTTGTTTTTATAGATAACATATATGCAGTGGAGGTTACAAATGATTTCAGTTGTTATTGACCAAAATTTTATGTTTACATTCTTTAATGGTGAATGTGCCGGGTTAATACAATATGTAATATATTGTATGTATTACTTATTGTTTACAAAGAGCGCGTAATGCAACAATTTATAATTCAATAACTATTTTTACCTGAATTTCTAAAATATCTGGAAGTAGAAGTATGATATAAACTCCCAAATGGCGCTTCAAAGGATATTTTTTTAATTAAAAAAAAATGTATGCACATTTTGTGAGACTGTATTGAGATATTGATATAGTTAATTAGTTTAAATTACTAGTTTTACAGATCGTTATTGTCAAAACAACATTTCTGATCATGTTTAACGGTCAAGTAGCAATAATGCATGTGGTTATTTATCAGTGAAGTGGGGATTAGCAGTGCAAGTATCGACACATTCTAAAATTGTTTAAGCGGACTGCTTATACTTACAGCGATTTTGATGTAACTGCAGCGACCGCTTGTCGTTCTGTTACGTATCTATAATAATGACCAATAGTTTGAACATATGCTTAAAGTAACTATGCGCTTAAATACTATACATGCGTGATTTGTATTTATATGAAAAATAAACACATAATAAATGGTTTTTGTTCTTTTTATATAAATTATATGACATAGTTTATGTTTTATATATTGCTATTGATACAAGGTATAGTGAAGATTGTAGAGCCGATACAAATATTTGTGTATTTACTGGCTGCTTTAATTTTTATATTGAATCGGTAGGTAAACATTTATTTATATCTAATGAGTATTAGCAGACCATTTTTTTCTATAAATTATGATATTTATCTGAGACCACTCCAATTAAATGTGACTCGTGATTCAATTTTATGGGTACTTGAATAAAAAATTTAATAGCTGCCTGTTTACAGCTGTTAAATTAATTAAATTGTTTCTTAGGTATTTTTTATATTAACGCTAAGTTGTTATACATCGTTGAAATCAGAATAAAACATGTATTTTTTTATGCAACAATTCAATATGGCGCCCATTTAAAATCAGAAAGTTACTGTGAATTTTTCTAACACCCTGTATGTAACAATTGTTTTAAAGGCGGATTTATGTTTTTCTTAACCATAGAACAAAAACTTATGTTGAAAATATTTTTGATAAATTTATATAATAAAAGAAATAATAATAAAAACGATTTTTTTCTTTTTTTAAATTTTATTATCTTTGAAACTAAAAACTTTGAATCTTAACAATGCATTTGAATCAGCATAAAAAACTGCACACCTTTTTCCATTTAACCGTGTTATCCTTATTAATTACAAAGATACCCATTTTATGCTCAATTTGGGACACCCTCTATAAATTTAATTAAATTTGTATACATCAAATATAAATTTACAAATAACTTGAGAATGTTAGAATTTACATATATTTTTGAGCTACCTTTGCATGTTAGTCAAATACTTTTAATAATATTTACTATTGCTTTATTAAATTTACATTTGGTGCATTTTTTGTGATTCATTCGTTTTTATTGAAAGATATAATCTATAAAAGAAAATATTTCTGACATTAATTATTTACATATAAACTATTAATTTGATCTCGATAAGTTTCTTTGAACATCGCATATAATTACACTGAATAGTAGTGAATTACGCAAATTAAGCAATGAACAAGTTCTAAAAAATCCGCTTATAAAAGACAGAGCAAAAATATTCCGACTTTGTGGCCATTAATTAAAATACATCTTTCACTCCCCCTTTTTTTATTAATTATCAGCGCGACAGACCTAATTAATGTACAATTTAAATTAGGGCGAATTCCATGCGTACTAAAGCGAGAGAGGCAACAACATAAATAAAACCCAACAATCACTTTTTTCCATAACGCCGAAATAAAACAAAATTTAAAAGTATAATTAAAAAAGGGCGGCTAATTACGGATGCTGAAAAAATATTTGCATAACAAATTAGTTTAGAATCACCGTGATAAATATGACATTTTTAACCGGACGTTTTTGGCATTGTAGCTGATTATATTGATTGATTAAACCTACAGAGTCGTCACGTTAATTATTACTCTTCTCTTTCGTTCTCTTTACCACAATAATTACTTTAATTGCACAATTAAGGCTATTTTAATTTCATCCTCGAAGGATTACATAATTGTACGTACAACGTGCGGAATATAAAAAAAAATATGCAATTTATAAATATTGATTATGACATTCTACGCATGAAAGCTATTTTTTAATTAAATATTTACATAAATTTTCAAATCGCGTATGTTTTAATTAAAATTGGTAAATTTGTAAGCATTTCAAATATTTATAAAGTCTGGATCGTAATAATATATAAATATTTTGTATTTATGCATTAATTCATAGTTGCTGTTTTTCATATACAATACGTGATGTTGGGCAAAATTAAATTATTAAACAAATTGAATGTTTGAACGAATATGCGAATTTTTTAAAAGATTTTTTTTCATTTTTCGATACAATTCATTTATATTGTTAAAAGTCACACAAACTACTATAATTGTTATATTTTGTAGTTTTATCTTGCAAATCTATCAATAATTTAATAAAGAATATTATCAATCACAATGAAGAATGATTTAATTTCAATTATATTATTTATAGATAGGAAACCAAACTCAAGCATAATAATAATTACAATTACCAAATTTCATCTATTAGATGGTGCTGGTGGTGTTCTTCCTATAATACCAATTAATTCTTGATCTTATTCTGCGACATGAGTTTATTGGTAGTAAGTTTGCAAGAAAATCGTTATTTTATTAGATTATGTGAATTTGTTTTAGGCTTTTAGTTTAAATGATTGCCTATTGTATTATTTTATTTTTCTACTGAATTTATTGGATAATTTAAGTTTGACTACCACATTTCTTTTATATTATAAATTGTCTTCGGGGTTTTGTTCATACAAAGTTTGCTACAAGCTGCAATAATCAAATGCAGACAATTGTTTCGCTCTTTGTAAAAGCTCATCAGAGCGCCCGTGTGATTTCCCCATTGCATTGAAATAATACATAAAACAGCCAATAGCCATATCTGCCGACGCTGCAAATAAATTAAAAAAAAAAATAAAAAAATGATTTACGTGTTTAGTACTACCGCAAGTAATAATAGAGTCAAAGTGAGTGGTTCTATGCCCTTCTAAACTATAAAAGATACTTAGATTAACTATCTAGAAAACCAATATAATTTATGGCCAACCATTATCACAACGCCAATGGCGACAGAATCAAAAAGATTAAAAACAAGCTTAAAATTGTCTAATTGATTTGAAGCAAACAAAATAATGAGACAAATAATAATCTGCAATTCCTGCAAGTACCGACAGGCAGGAGCGGTGGAACTACGCTTATATGACTCAATAATGGAAGAAAGTGGCGACATATAAATGGAGTCTGGAAAGAGTATGTGTTTTCTTTAATATAGGTTTAAAAAACTAGTGCGCCGGGGCTCGGTGTAGTAGTTGTGCGCCGGGCATTCCATGCCTTGCTTGTAATCATCTAAGGTGCACTCACTCGCGCACTAAAATACATGTATTAATCTTATTTATTCATTATTATATTCAATATAATTTAAAGAAATCTGTGTAAATTATAATATGTTTTTGCGTTTCGATAAGTTTCTCTTTTATTTATGCTTTTATATAATTGTAATAAATAAAATAATAAAAAATAATAAGTATGTTTTAATATAAATTATAAAGGAATAAATATTTTATTATTTATAAATAAAAAATTGATCATGGTTTGAACACTGGTCCGCTAAGTGAGAGCCAAAGGACGGAAAAAATAACCCAAACTTGATTTTACGCTTTTATGCTTATGCTAACAACTTGTTTTATATAGCGACTCTAGTACCCGGCGCACATCTACTACACCGGGCCCCGCCGCACTAGTCACAGCTTTAAATGAAACATTCGTATAAAAGTCAATATTTTTAATGTACTTTTTAAAAATCGAAACAAATATACTTTATAAAGCTATGTCTAGAAGATACGACTAACAACTTTTGTTTTTTAAATGGTTATTCCTAAAGGGAAACCTAAATTTGTCTACTATGAACATCTGTTAGAAATGCTTTAATTTGAGCACTCGTACAAATCATACGAGTGTTTACGGTTGCAACCTTTAGAATTTTACTTCAAAAATGAAATTAGCTTTATAAATTTGGACATATTGATATCATTGTTAACTTATAACGATTACCATACAATATCGGGCCCTTACAGTTGATGGTTTGTTTCAAATGGTGGGATAATTCCGAAAAATATGCCAATCCAACCGTCTCTTTTAAAGACTTACATTTCTCTTTTCCTTTTCAGTGCATAAACTTTATATATGCTCTATCGTATTTTTTTATATTTGGCCGGTAATAACTTTTGAGTCGTTTTATCGGCCGCTTGTAATAAATTAGATGGTATATAATCGGATACAATAGCTTCCACTTTACCAATCGCGTTTTATGTATACAAATACGGTTTACTTGAAATATTTGATAATACGCCACCATCATTTATCAAATATGACTACACAATATTAAATTGCAAAACACTCACCGCATTACTTGCAACATGGTACCTCATTTGTCATATGCAGTATTTAAAAAAATATATACTGCTTGTGTTTACTCAACTAAGACATGGTCCCGTTAACATGCAAAACTATTGATACTGGTTAGTTTAAAATCTACATTGGATGAAAGAAGCAGTCAACTAACATCTTCAAAAATTAAATAAAAGGAATGAGTTGTTGGACCTTTTTTTTTATTGAATTATTTATTACTCTAGATATTTAGACTTTTTGAAATTGATTTAATTATTTTTGTATATTTATATCCAAACCTGTACCCGATATTTCGGACGAAAACTTCCACTTTTGAGAATGGGCCTCCTCACCACTACACTTCGCCGTCACAGTTCCAAGTAATTTACTAATTTGGATGCTACATAACTAGACATTTGATTGTTTTTATGGGAACACTTGAAAAGTAAGGTATACAAAAACAGACAAAAAAATATAGAATATTATCTATTATATATAATATAATCTAACTATTAACCACCACACATGTAATTTTATTTGTAAATTAGTCATTTCATTAGTCTATAAAATCCATCTACGTACATTTTTAAACGTTTTTAGCGTTGAAGAAAGAGGGTTGTGTTCCTCGAAACATATGCCTTTTATAATTTTCGATTAATAAATTAACCGTTTTGCTAAATACCTGTTAATAACTTAACAACGTTTAAAGAATTTGTCATTTTTGCTTGGATACAGAATATTTTCAAATTTTGAACGGGGTGCACTTTGAACATTTAATTTAATTAATTGGTGAAATTAATCTGTCATCTGTAGTAGATGAAAGTCACAATTTTATAGATATACAGCGTATAATTATGTTTTTTTTATAGATTGTATGTAGTCATTGTTCAATTTAAAATTTAAAGCTTTTTTCAAAATAATTAAAATAAATTAACCTTACTTTTTGTATTAATATATATTTATAATGAGTACTTAAACTTTTTGTAAAAATTAATTATGGCTATTTAACAAAAAATGGCTTTGAAAAAAAAGCTAAAACTAGAGGACGCACAAAAACTTTTCCTTCATCTTTTGCACGAGTTTTGCAAAGCCTATATTTTGCAATTGTTAATAAAAAATAATCAAGATAGTATTGAGTATGACAATTATACTTCAAAAACATATGGATTTGTTTGCCTTACTTAAATTATATGTCAAATATGAGAGTAATAAATTGTTGCCAACATAATATATGTCATCAACATATTCAATTAATATTTGCAGAATTTTAACATGTATTTTAAAATAAATACCACGCCTGTATCCTCAATTGAATCTATTGCATTTCTTAATTCAAGTTAATCCTAAATATTGGGTTTATTGTCCCGTTTTAATATGTATTTTAAAATAAATACCAAACCTCTATTCTCTATTGAATCTATTACATTCCTTGATTCGAATTAATCTTATATAATGGGTTTATTGTTTCATTTTCCATTAAATATTAATTTAATTTCCATTTTTGAAGAAAATTACTCATATGTTCTCACCAACCTAACCATCTTCTGGGGGGCACAACTAGAGCTGGTTTGCAAAGTATTTGGAAAATTTCATGCCTCCACCTTCTAAACTTTTTAAGTTATGCATGACATATATATATACACTCATACATACATACATAGGTGGGACCTATACTTTACCTTTACGAAGGAAAAGTAAAAATTAAAACCATCGAACCGTCGGGGTGGCATATTCAGTACTACCGATGTTGAATGTTTGCGTGGCAAGGAACCTTAGGCCAGGTCGGCACTTGAATGGACGACCACATAGAGCCGCCTACCGGTACCATTCGCCATTGGGAAATAATTAATGGCGTTTTAGATATCGGAGCCAAATTTTTAGAGCAAGCAGCTTTAACTCAATACAGATACACATACGCACCTACATAAACACGGCAGAAGGACCTCGTGGTAAATGTCTACTTGAATAAAACTCAACAAATTCAAGTGCTACTACTAGAAACTATCTCAAAAACTATTATATTATAATGAAACCATTTAACGTGAACAAGCGATATTTAAAAACAAATTTATTGATATATCACTTTCTGCATATATAAAATTAACTCTTTTAAATTTTGTAAGAAAACAAAACGGGTTGTAATTTGAACTAAAATTGGGCTACGGCGGCTCAGAAAAAAATAAACTATGTAAAAATGGCATTTTATTGATTACTTTTCAAGCGCACTCTATCATTTAATGGTTACGCAATTATTATTTACAAATTAGAACTTAATGCCATTAAAATATTTTATTCTTAGACGATTATATTGCAAAGGTAATGCTGATAAAATTGACATAAAATTTTATATGCAGTAAGTAATTCTTAGAGAAATTGAAATCTGTAGTAAAATCTGATTTAGGTTACCAAGTTTTAATTAAACTTGCCAGGTTAGGAGACACTTTAAAATGTTACACTTCGTGTGTTTAGGTAATTTGGAATTGATTTGATAAAACAGGAAGAGATAAAACCACTCGTTCATTTCCCACTTTCCATTACCATTCCGACATTCACATGGGTGGTGCGATAAAATAAGAGAAGGCATTTATTACCATAGATCTCCTCCAAATTATTACACGCTGTAAAATCCCACGCCAAGTAATGACACGCAATTTTTTCCATTTGCCATTGCACCTCTTTTCTCCGTTTCGCTCTTGCTTATAATTATATTAATATATGTCTGTCATTTGCGGTGACACTTCCCCCCCATCCATTTAACACCGACTCACGTAAATCCGGCTTATTTCAGTAAAATTTATACGTTTAAAAAAGGAAAAGCAAAAAGCAACAGACGGCGTTTTTTACATCTGAACATTGTAATACAAGTAATAATTAAAGCAATAGTGTCTGGTAATTATTTTTAATTGTAAATGCACTAGTCTGTAGTGTTTTAATTTAATGTGATGATGTTGTAAATTTACTTTATTCTTGTTACAGGGCGGCGAAGTGCTACAGGAGAATATATCGGCAAATGTGAGCGATGACACGGTTAATTTGGAGTTTCAACGGTCGGATGGAACTTTGGTTACACAGCTTATCGATTTCAGAAACGTAAGTCATGTTTAGTATATATTATGTATCTTGTTTAATTGAGGCGGAACACATGTGAATGCACACTTGTATATCATGTCTTAATTGCTGATTTGCTTTATACAAATCTTTCAATTAAACGCAACACTACGTTACATCATCAAGTGGAGTTTGAAGCGAGATTCCTGAAACCATTAAGTCATTAATATTGCCTCATTATATAGTATTACGATAAATATAATTTTACATGCTATAAGGTTACTAAGGATTAATTGGCTTGAAACAAAATTACTATCCATTGCAATTTAAATCCATTTACATAAGTTTAAAAATAATAAAAGTTTTTTCATTTGTTTACAGAAATATATTTCTTTGTTGGTTCTCCTTCCCAAGTTCATTATCTTGCTTTTAAGATCTTTGCCATGTTTTTTGGACTTAAGATCTAGGAGGATTTTGATGTTGCAACGACAGAATAAGCACTGTTGCGTTTTATTTGCGTTTTGAAATGTAAACTATGAAATATTAAACGTTTCATGAAACATTTTATTTATGTTTTTTACATTTTATTTGCGTAAAATCTTCGCTAATGGAACATATAATACTATCTGAAAATTTACACAAAAACAGTTCATTACATTTACGTTTTTAAATTTGTGTAAAATAAACGTAAATTTGGTGCAAAATTTAAGTAAAAGACATCATTTTAACTCAAACTTTACATTTAAAAAGTATGCCAATTTTACATTAATTATTTACGTTTTAGTTATGCAAACCTGTTGATTAATTATTTACTTATTTTAAAGTTTATTATAAAAATAACAAATTTAAGGTACAACACGACATAATTGATATTTGTTAAATTTAACAAATATCAGTTGTGTTATGTTGCTCGTTTAGAATTTAAACAATTATTTATTATTTATTGTCATTTTCAATTTTGTAATAGTACTTACAGAGCTACGTGCATTAATTAAGCAAGCATTTAATGGTTATGAATGAAATAAAAACAGGTAATGTGAAAATAAATTTAAATTTTAAAATAACATATTGTTGTCACAAATTACAATCGACAATGTCATTATCAACACTGTGGCGATATATTTATATATATATATATATATATATATATATATATAACACAAATAAAAAAATCTATTATATACATAAATACTATAAATCCTGCCACAGTAACAACATTAAACGTGATTATCCAAATCGTTTTTATTACTTATTATTAACATAACTTTTTTACTTAAATTTGTAACATAAAATTAATGTATTGAAACGTAAATTTTATGTAATGTTTACTGGAAGGATTAAATTTGTATGATACATTTTTATTTTTGAATAAATTTAATAATGTCATAGTTTTTTATTTGTGGAATAAGTGTCTTAGGGATATGGCTGGGGTGCCGGTCTTGGGGGGCTAGTTTCAAAATATGTTAAATTAACGTAAGCGTTATCCACGCGACATCTACGATAAACAAGGGATGATGAGCTATCTCTACTATGACTTACGTGTTACGTTATAAACGTGTTAAAATAACACATTTAACACTAACGGCATTTTAACACATTCATGACTTGTCACGTCAAATAATCCCGATTTTATGAGATATGTGAAAGTAGTAATACGTTGCCTTACGTTATATTTGCCGCTAGTTGTATCTTAACGAGAAATTTTATAAAGGTTGGCAATTTAAATAGTCGAGTTTGGCGCCAAAATTAAATAATTTGAACAATTAAAATATAAAGATCAATTTTATAGGTTGTTGGTCTTTTTTATGATAAACATGCGTTACAAAATACAACTGCACATTATTCAGAAATTGCCTAATCAAACACCACCTACTTTGTTGCTAAAAATGTCAAAAATATCGTTTCATGTTTAACCGGAAATGCCGTCAATTTATTTTTTTTAAATGGAACTACAATATATTTCTGCAATTTTTTTATTTGATAGTGGATTTTACGTAAAAATCCAAATTTTCACAAGTTTTTAATTTTTAATTTTTTTATACCAACAACATCTAAATACAATTGGATTATTGGAAAAAATATCACTTTGCCACATTATTCAAAATTGAGTGATTGGCACGCTTTTATAAGTGACATTATTCAAAATTGAGTGATTGGCACGCTTTTATAAGTGACTGAATATTTAGATTGTAACTTACTATTTTTAAACAGAACCCCTTTGTACCATAACATTACGTAAACGTAGATTTTTGCTATCAAACGACTGAAGTATTAAAAAAGTTATATTTTTTGTGATTTACGTACACACAAGAAGTACTAAATGCTAAATAAACTAAGAATATTATAAAATAATTTATAAATATACGTACTTATAAATAATATATAAATAGCAAAATAAAACAAAACAAAATTAACAAATAAGTAGTGTAGCAGTGGTCAAGTTTTTAATTTCTTTTAATTTTTATAAATCTGATTAAGTTTTTTTTTAACTTACTGATAAATGAAGTTGCTTTAATTTTGTCGGGTATTTTATTGAAGTCAGTAATGCCATTAGTAAATATCGATTGCTTAATAATATTTTTAGTAGCTGTATCTGATCTAAAGTTGCCCTGTCCTCTTGTGGAGGGAGTAATTGTGAATATTGTTGTTTTTTAAAATTTTCAAATAATTAGGTAAAAGTCCATTTTTTAATTTAAAAATAAATAACATACTATAAAGATAAATGGTTTCTTCCACCGATAACCAATTTAGGGTAGATAGCATTAAATTAACTGGTGTA
>JARJEC010077736.1:0-11102 GCA_030264575.1 Tachinus sp. AB-2021 | reverse complement strand
TTTAATCTGTCTTCATCAACGTCTTCTTGAACGTAGAAAATTATTCATATCAAAATGTCCTTTTTCGATGTCGTTCTCTCCGTAAGTGGCACAAATAGTTCTAGCGGCCTTCGATGCCTTAACTCCTCGGTTAAACTCAAACAAAAGGATATAGTTTTTGTTTTTTGTACTTGATACTCCATTTTCTTTAGCCCACAATTACCCCTAACTTTCTACAAATAGAAAAATTCAAGAAGTATCCATTAAAACTATACTATGGCATTGAAATAACATTGACTTTTCTCAAACAAATTTGTTTCAAAAGGACTTTTACCTTGGAAAACATAAACGCTATGAACTTATGCATCAACCAATAAATACTATATAAGTATATAATATTTAAATAAAGATTACACGAACAATAAAAGTTACAAAAAAACTATACATAAAGTAAATAATTAATAAACAAAATACAAGAAAATAATCGAATGTAACAAATAATCAGTTTTAACGAAACATTGTTTATAAATATACAATAATTATTGAATCAAATGAACAAATGAAATAAAAACAAACAAAATGAAAAAATAATTCACATGGAATTATATTATTTTTGTTCGGGAAAATTTCAATGTTGTGTTGATTTCTACATATTTTATTAAAAAATAAAAGTAATATAAAAACTAATCGACATATCCTAAAACATTAAGCTATACATACTTTATATTTTTAATGTTAAAAGGTTATAAAGTATTCATTTCTAAAATTATTATTTATCGGTGCATTTTCAGTTACTTTCAGCTATAAGGAAATCAGAATTGAATGAATATTGCAAATATGAAAACATTATTTTGTAAAAATTAATTTATTTTTATTCAATAATATTTAGATAAATATAAAAATATTGTAGTTTCTATTGATCTGGAAAATTCTGCCATACTGTGAGATGTTATTCCATTCTATATCAGCGTTTCTTATCATTTACTTACATTTTAAAGCTATTTTACTAGCAAAGTTTGCAAGCTGATACTTACTAATAATTGTTTCAATTTTTAAAATTATGAGCTTGTTATTTCCGTTTTGCTTTAATTACAACTTAGCCACATTTGCCACTAATATTTATATGACTAGACGATTCAAAGTAAAAGACTTTTAGAAACTTTATAGTATTTAAAGCTGGGCGTTCTTCATGGACGTGCAGAATGGACTGGCGTGGTACGGCATCTCTCCAACGGAGTGATAAAAAGTGTTAACAATACTTAAATTACATCACGATTCCCCGATCACGTCATTGACCTACATGCGAAAATATTGAATGGAATCACCGCGAACGTTTAAAACGACTTAATAATGAAAGTGATAAAATGTATAAAATAAATATAATAATCATTTTGTGTATCATAAATTTTAATTATTTTGTACTCGTTACCTAAAAAATTTAATATTACATGGTATTAAATGATTTTAATTTATGCGGAAAAATAATTAAAACGATAAAACCCAAGTAATTCGAACTAAAAGAAAGAGGACATTCATTTAGCTCGATGATAAAATATAATTTGAAACAAAATATATTGGAATTCTTGCAAGCGCGAGAGAAGAAGAGTGGAACAAACACAATAAAACGTACAAAGTTATGATAATGAGGCACTCATCAAAAAATATAAATCCGTAAGGCGATCATTTTATTATTTAAATATGGTAATTCCCACGAAGAAAACATACCTTTTTTATGTATCTCTCGTTACACAGATCCGGGTATTTAATAATAATAACAATAATAAAACGAATGAGCACACAAAATTTTTAATGATTTTCTTTTATATGCGTATGCATTGGGCATAGCATGCAATCATCACCCTTGTAAATGGACGACCCTGACCTTTACCTCCGCTTATAATGTCAATGTTACCTGTGCTCTTCCTGTTCTGAAAGGGTCACGACAAGCCCTACAACCCCAACAAGAATCTGATAGCGCAGCACAGATTTATGAACTTTACTGGAATGCGCACGCGAATCAGTAAAATGTTAACCCACTTGTCGTCACTGGGTGTGTATTATATTCGATATTACGGAAACTTGAATATTGTAAATTATGTTAGCATGTTAAACATAACGGTGACCTATAATTGTGATCATAGTTATGGTATAAATTGCAATTGTACACGTAGATATAATAATACTGTAAAATGTTTCATTTGAGAAATAATAATTATATTAATTAGATTATGAAACTTTTACAATATCATTATCTTATACAGAGATCAGCCAAAGCTACTTGTCGCCTGAATTTAGTATAATATGCTTGAAATAATATCTAACTAATGTATTCAGACACAAAGTTGAACAAACGCGTACATTCAACACAATGGACTATGAAAAGTATAATTAGTGGATGTGGAATTTAACATGAAACAAGTTTTTGTAGAGTGAGTACAAACAACTTTGCAAATACATATTTCCTTCACATTATAAAGGGCATCGCGCACTATACGGCAAAGGATCATACCGCGTCCTCGTCAATTTATTATTTGCATTGATTCTTATATAGGTATCGCGTACTAGCACACTCAGCAACGCAACGGAACCGAACGCGTTATCTGGGTAAGTATCAATGCCAATAATAAACTGCCGGAGCAGAGCGGTGTGGACCGTTGCTGTACATTGCGCAACACTCTTAACACGATATAGTAATTTAAATATTCATTACTGTTTAAATTATTGTTATTTTAGCCTTTTCTAGATTCTTGTAAACTTTATTTTGTTATCTGATATATCATTAATCATTTTCAATCGGATTAGCACTTTAAGTTTAAGATTTTTTAGTCCAATTACCTTTTATTTCTGCAACAAGTTTTATATAAATTTAATATTGTTAACAGAATAATGATATTTTTATATCTTTGAAATTTCTGCAAGTTTTCTAGTAACATTTTAATGACCAAAGGTATAACTAAAATTGCTAGGCTTAAGTGAAAGTTAATTACACATGAAACTGTAGAAGAAACTCATTTAATGTTAAAACAGTTTAAGTTCTTCTGCAAATCATTTTCTAGGTGCTTGGGTTTTTTGGACTTTTCTAAAATATTTTCCTATTGAAATCAAATGCCCAAAACACACTTTGTTGTTACCTATATAGTTTTTATAAGAAATAACAAGATTTTTCGTTTATACCTAAGGTCAATATATTTCTGACTACCTCTTTTTCATCTAATTATTTACAACAGAAGTAACTACATTAAGAATAACATAAAAATGTGCTTTTAACACAACTTTCCCTTAATCTCACACAGTAGACTTTCCGTTTGAACTAATGACTGTTTGGATATTCACTCAAAACACATTGACATACACTATCAACTTTTCAAAGAGTTTCCTAATAAGTCCAATACTGCCTAAGGATATCTATTACATATCAAACCTTCATAAAAAACCTATTCTTCCTAATACTGTTAAAATTGCCTAAAAAGCTTCCAATACTGGACCTACGATACTCTTTTTTTAATTTTCCATGTTACTAAACAAGTTTGTCGATATTGGGCGAAGAAAAATGAATTTAATAATTTGTTTTATTTTTTTTGAATTATTTTGTTGTCTTCTTTAATTTTATGTCTGTATATTTTCGACAAAATAGCCGCTCAACTTTAATATTGTATATTTAATGTTTTTGTAAGAGTTTTTGTTCTTAAAAATTCAATAGAATGCTGTGTATTTGTTCAGATTCATTAATAATAAGGATAGTGCTAAAATGTATATTTTTCTTATAAAAGAAGGTTTATTTGAGTTAGTAATTGAGAAAGGCGGGTAAAGTGGAAAATTTCTTCCGGCTATATATTATAATTGGATGGAAGTAAACATGCTTAAGCGACGATGAGAACTACAGGTGACTTGATATATTATAATAGGGGAAATTGTATTCACTCTCATTATATTTATTCGATTTTTTTTTAAATAATATTAATTAAAATTTCATATCTCAAAAGGGATAACAAGAAAAATTAACATTATTTAATAAAAAAGAATATGTATTTGTAAAATATCTGCGTCATAGCATTGTGGTTCACTTTTTTGCCGCGGGCGAGGCTGCTCTGGGTGGATGAAAAAATGGGGTAATGTTAATTAATTTTTATTTACTTAAAACGAATAAAAAGATATTACAAACCAAAATATTAAATAATGCAAAAATGGAAAGCACGTTTCCAATTAGCTGTGTCATAAATACAATAAAATCTTAGAAACTTTTAGTAGCGGGCAACAAGCAAAAACGATGTATTGCAGTATAATTCTGCAATTTTTCCAAAATCGTTCTAATTAACTACAATCTTTTTTTAATTGTTTAATCTTACTTTCAATGTTATCTTAGAAGAGTTCTACAGATTATTTTTTACTTTTCACTCTTTTCCAAAGAAAACGAATGCATTTATATATTATTTCAAGAAAATAAATTAAATATTTTTTGCATTTAAGAAGAAATAAATTAAGTTTTTAGTAAAATTATTATTTAAAAAATATCATTATATTGTACACGTTAGATTTCTGAAATGTATATAATAACATTTGTGGACAAACAAAATTTCACTAACATTGTTTTTTTTTTATTTGTTATGATTTTAATATTAAATTGATGATTGATACTTTTTGATTGTTTAATTTTTTTTTTAACTTTTGTGTTTCAAAAATGAAAATGTTTGGTCCATAAATTACAATTGAAAAAAAAGTTATATGATACATATAGATGATTTATTTGTTACTTAATTATTGTTTAATTGTTTATAATGTAAGTTACAATTTGTTTGTATAATTTGAACAGAAAGAGGAGAGAACTTTATTTGTAGGTACAACGGGGAACAGGGCTTTTTTAAGTAAAAAGCAGTAAATTTTGAAGTAAAAAGTAGTTTAGAGGATGATTGAGGTTCGAGTATTAATGGTTACTTTACCTTTGCAAAAGGTCAACTGTTGGGTAGTGCCGATTGACACGGACGCGCTCAGGTGTACAAAGAAATCTTGCTTATTTTGTAAAAGCAAAAATTTTCGAAAGAGAGAAGAGATGAGATTATAATGATAATAATAATAAAAAGTAATTATGTATTATCATCAAAATGTAGTAAAATGTTTGTCATTTAAGTTATGTTGCGAAATTAATAACTACGAAATATTCTTTTATTGACTCCACGTTGCCTTTGAAGATCTTACATTCTCATTACAATTCTAATCCATCAGTTGTATCTTACGATAAATCGTTCCTCTCATGTATGGGGTTCATCCACATAAGCGCGAGATTTTAAGTACCCAGACGAAGCTATTGCATTTGCCGAGGTCGGGAGATGTCACATTTTCAAACCGGGAAATGAGACAATTGGGCAAGGTAGGCCAAAACAAGTTCATGGATATTATTGCACTATGAACTGTTGCGCCGTCTTATTGGCACTAAACTGCTCCATTTAACAGAAATGGCATAACAGTACAAGCTAACGACTATCAAACATGTTCCTTACTCATCATCCTTTGCCTAGTACAGCCAAAACCAAAATATCTCTATTTCTTAGGTGACCTTGTATTATAGTAGGTTAAAACAAAATATGTAGGCAGTTATAGATAGTTGATCTATGTAATTATATTTTCTGCAATATTTAAGACCAAACTTTGCGGTAACGAAAAACGGGTAGATATTTCAGAAAATTATACAGAGTTGTAAAAGAAATAGTAATCCTCCGGACAACCTTTATATTACTATCGTATTTTTAATTTACTACTGTTTAAAATTGGTGGTATAAAAAAGTATATATATATATATATATATATATATATATATATATATATATATATATATATACCACCTGTGTGACAATTTTGGATTGAACAATTAGAAGACTACCCAAAGAAGTTTCTGACTACAAACAGGCTTGGGCAAGCTCCTTGCCGGAACAGTGATTGAAGTTCTGAAAACATATGTAATTGCAATTTTTGCAGAGGGAGTTTGTGCTTTTTAAAGATCTTGCTGTGTGCTAAGGACGTAGTGAGGTGTTGGCCTCATCAAGTGGCCCTTGCACATGTTATTACCTTTTGGTTTACTTTTCTGTGCAAGCGCAGATGTTTAATGTTGTTGTCATCTTCTTATTTTTTTAAAATTTACAATATATACAAATTTACATACATAATTCATATAGGATAATTCCAGCAGACCTCCATTTACCTAATATATTGCTGTGGTGGTATAGTTTGATGTGGACTGGTTTCTACTTTGCAGAAATCACACAGTGTAGCTGCGGCTACACATGCTGTCCCCGGCTCATTTCCACCTATAACCGTTAGCGTCTTTCTTGCTGTTTTCTTTCTCATCTTTGATTTTCTTAAATATTTTTTTGGTTCAATTTTTGTTTTCTTTTCTTTGTTTTCTATGGCTTCTGTTTATTATGTTTAATTCCATTTTGGTTTATTTATGTTTTTTCTCATTTAAAACTTGTCCATTTTTTTGTTAGCACTCTGGTTTGCAAAGTTTTATAGTGCCCTCCATTTATGTTCTATCTTTGATGCATTTGTTAATGATTGTACTCTTTTATATTTTCTTTTCTAATACCTTTTCTATGTTTTTTTATACTCCCACACCTCGAATTCTACTAGAATATATTTTGCGTCGTTGTGAATCACTTCTTTCTAAAATATATATCTTTCTTCTTCTTACATTTTGTTTATTTTTTTGATAATTTAAAAAAGCTTCGTGGCCGGTTACTAATTGGGATGTATAAAAACATGTTTCTAGTTGTTCTCTGTCCATTCTTTTATTTCTGGAATTAGTTTTCTGGTTCACTTATCGTTTTTTTTTTCTTTTGGCTATTGTCTCTGCCATCTATATATTGTTTCCTTACCTTTCTCTTTGCTTTTTTTACTATTATCTGTCTTCACTAGTGCCTTTATGTCTATTCGTTCATCCACCATCAGATTAGTAGGTGGTGTCGCTGCTATTACTTCCATTTCTTCTTGTGATACCGTCCTGTAGGCCTTCTTGCTCTTTCTGCATCCTCTATCTTCTTTATTTCTCTAACTGCATCTTTAACCTACTCATTCCATCTTTTTGCTTCGAATGTCACTCCGAGATATTTCATTTTCCCTTTATAGTTATTATTTGTTTACCTACCTTTATTTTTAGTTTTTCTATTAGTCCTTTTTGTCGAGGGCCATGCTGCCTCCGGTTTATACGATGACAATTCTAATCTCTTACTTCTCATAAATTTATTTATCATTTTAATTGCCAACTCTAGCCTTTTCTTTGATATTTCTATGTCTGTATCTCTACCTACCAGTGCCACGTGCAGTTATTGTCACCACTTCTGATAGCTGCATCAAGAGAAGTTTATTATAGACTAGGTTCTATAATTTGGGCCCTAATGATGAACATTGCGGTACATCTTCAGTTAATCTAAATTTTTCTTTTTTGGTTACTAGATTTTACTAGATTTTGTTGCGTTGGTTGTATATGAGTGTAGATAGTGATACACTACTGCATACGGCATGGGTATAGACCAGAGGTAGTCAACATTTTCACATCTAACGCCCACTTTTCTATCTCTGTTAGTAATAACATTTTTTTACTTCTGACCTAATTAGTATATTTAGCTTTGCAATTAATTGTGAATAGCGATAAGCTGCAATTAAATAATGCAACGAATGTTGAACGATTTTTTAATGGTTGTATTACCACCATAACCTAAATGTATGCAGATCAAAAAACACAAATTAAAATATTGAACGATTTTGTTTTTTTGATCTAGCTATTGTGTTATCAATCGATTGGGTATTATCTCTATTATTGTGTTTTTTAAACTATGGCATTATATAAATCAACTAATAATGAAAATTAGAGTTAATATTCAACTTCTTAATGTTACACTAGCTGGATAGGTGAGTGATATAAATTAAAAGCAAATATAACATCTATTATTCTATGGTTTGAATGATGCATCAAGTGGAGAAAATATCCAATTTTTTTTACACAATAGCAGGACGGGTGAATGGGTTTTATAAATTACAATTATTTATAAATGCATTATATTTTAATCCGCCTTTACCAATAGTTTCAGTTCATGTGACCCACACACCCACAGCCCAGCTATTGCGACCTCAAAGAATTAGATAATACATTAGATAGGTGGATAATTGGACCACATAGACAAGTATTTTCAACATAATGGCCTAACCATTCAGGAACCTATTTAATCATTAAATATTTAGATAATACATTTTGGTTGGTCGAAGTCGTGAGTTTCTACCTACCTAAAAATTCTATTGGAAAATCATTTTGATCATTGTAACTCACCCACCCGATTTGATATTATTTCCACCTGTTGTGGTTTTTAAAACTATAGCATAATATAGGTTACGTTAGTTTTTAAATAATAATAAAAGGGGTTAATATCCAACCTCTTGATGATACAATAGCGGGTCTTTGTTCTGAGTCACATAAATTAAAAATATTGGTAACGTCAATTGCATTATAATTTAAACTGCATTTTTTTAATAATTAAGCTGTGTTTTTTGTCTGCGCATTTAGTTTAACTTGCATTACTCGGAACATTTAAAAACCAATTTTTAGTTTTCCTGGTCTACCATCTGTTCCAAATAAATATTACGTGAAAAAGTTATGTGCGGGCATATAAAAAGTATATTTCCTAAACTTTAAGTCATGGAAAGTTTTATGAAAACCCAAAGAAAATATTTTTACAACCACTAGAGTCCACTATTAAAGATTGAACATGCTCAAGTGAGAGACAAAGATCAGGTTGACTACATCTGGCATAGACAATCACATTTAGTTGTCGTTTTCTGACGTTTCAACTCATACATTTTTGATGATTTTTCGAGAGTATGTTGTGTGTTTTTAGAACAATTTTGATAATGAGTTAATCCTACAACAAGATATTTATAGTTTACAACCTTCTTTTTACTAGATAGGTCATTCGTTGTTCTGCCTGAAGTTGGTATGCCGCCTTACTCAGTTGGGATGGAGTGCATCTTAGAATTATAGCATTACATGGACTGAAATGTATAAATCGCAAAATTTTGGGCGTTTGTTTTTTATAACCGGTTATTAAACAATAAAATCTACTAGGACAATCCAATTTCAAGAAATTTACTTAATTTGGTCCAAATTTCAAAATTTAAATTTGGACACTGATAAAAATAATCATATAACTTACTCCGTTATCTCCGTGTCCAAATATTAAGAGTTGATTCCAGTTATTGTATTTCTTTTATTGTCTATAGCTTTTCTTCTCTAAAATTGCGTTTATAGAAAGCTTTATGGCATTAAACGCTTCTGTATACTGGTTCTTTCGGATGTTCATGGGATCTTTCATTATATTTGTTTCAGCAATCATGCCTCCATGTAGCAGTATTCGGCCAATCATTGCAGTGTTAGTTAAATGAAACCACCAGTGATTTTACTGGATTATAACAATAAAAGTTTTTTTATAGCAAATCAAATAAAATCTTTTCTCCAACTAAAAAAATACTTCACTTTGTCGTTTTTCCACTTTTTGTGGTTACCACTTATATTTACATCTACAAGGATTTGAATACAGGGCCAGATTTCTGATTCTATTTACCAGAATCCATTTCCTGTTTCAAATATATTATAAATTTTGTAGTAAAACACTAATTTTTACCAAAATCTGGTATCATCCATCGAATTACAAATTAATCAAATTTGTTGTGAAGAAAATATTAAAGTAACATAAACGCAAACGCTTGAATTTTTTAATTTATGTTTCAATTTTTAGTTTTTATTAACTAAAGTTGATCAGTCTTTGATAAGTTATTAGATACTGAAAATTTCCTCCAGAAATAATATATCTAATTGTAATTTTTGAAACAAAAACACAAAAAATACTTGAATTGAAATATTGACTACCATTATTTGAAAAAATTAAAATTTGCCCATAAAATGATAGTTTTAATTTATTAATACGATTGTTGCTTTTTAACAAAATTGGGAATTCATTGTTTTGACAGCTTGAATAATACGGCAAAATATATACCTATATTGGTATATATTTTGCCGTAATCAATTACATGTATATTAAACACAATTTTATATTGAAGTAAATTTAATAATTGCAGCATAATTCTATTGTGCGCCACATTAATTGTTTCTAATTAAATATGGTAAATATACGAAATCCTGATAATGAAATTGAATCGGCACTGCTAACAAACATTGAATTATTAACGCTTTACTTATTTTTGGTGAAAATTAATTAATCAACTACTATACATTTAAATTAATTAATTATGCGTTTTTTTGTAATCATGTTTAACAACAACAAATACTAATTAAATTCGAAATATTAACGACATTCCTTTTTTTTATTAATTACAATTACTAATTAATGGACACAGCAAATATTGACCAACAATAACGATTGTTAAATATATTGTCCAAGCCCTGTTCTCTTAATACAAATCGATTGATTTATAATTACTAAGAGCGTTCTGGGCAATTTAAACAGACGACCTTCACGTCCACTTTGCCCGAGTATAACGCAACAAATGTATATTTTTATAACCGCCGAATGTTAATAATAAACAAGCAAACACAACTCTATTTGTAAGCAACAAAACCACACATTCGTTTTACTGATAATTTTGATAATGGAAAGAAGGAAAGCCATGTTTTTACTTGATAATATACCATTTGCTAATTATTATATTAAAATATTTTTTTACCAAAAAATCTTTCAATTACTTGATTATCAAATGCTGTATGTTTTATATTAGATCAAATATATTAATTAGAATACAAGGTGCTAATATATTAAGTAGCATACAAGATCCTACTTAATATATTTAATCTAATATAAAACATACAACATTTCATAATTAAGTAATTGAAATATTTTTTTGGTAAACAAGACTTTGTGTACATAGTCTATGGGAGAAAGATATAATAAGTTATAATTTTAATAATTAAAATAATTTAATAGTTAAAATAATGCTATATAGCTATTGCCCAAAAAACTGGAGAAAGATTTAGAATATTTAACTATATTCTAAATGATTTTGTACTGTAATTGAAATTACAAAAAGTAATGTTTTCTTCAAAGAGCTAAAAAAGTAAAATATATATT
>JARJEC010077698.1:0-31447 GCA_030264575.1 Tachinus sp. AB-2021 | reverse complement strand
TTTTACAGTCATTTATTGTTATAGAAATTACATTGGTTTGGTACAATTACGTTTACATTAAGGCGCAGCTATAGGGCTATTCCCTCTTCTGCGTTTGGATATTTACTTTTAGAGATAAATACCATATACCGCTACAGTTCGCATATTTATCGTGTCGACGTGTTCGATATAGAATATCAGCAAAGTAGCTGACATCTGGTGTTAAATTTTAAACTGCTCAAATGGGGAAAACAAAAGCATGTAATGAATGCTCATGTGAACTGTCACTGTCATGGTGGCTTTTAAACTAACCTTAACAACATAAACAATACATTATATTAATTATACACAATGCTTTTGTTTAGTTCCCAGCCTTAAAAACCGATGTTCCTTCATTAATAAGCTAATTTCTATCAGTAATATAATTTATTTTATTCATAATTCGAACCGACAGATTACTTTTCACTGGCTGCCAATGATCATGTGGATTTGTTTTCCCGTTTAAACATCTCAAAACCGCCATCTATTGGATTTTGCTTTTCTCATATAGCTCGCGACATGCACCAAGCTCGAACTTGCTGTTTTCAGCACGAGCCACTTTAACTCCTGCAGTTTCAGTGCGAGTAAAAATGGAGCAATGTTTTGAAATGGATGATAAACAAATATTGTCAACAGGCAATTTGCTATTCTCATTACCATCACCCGATTATGTAATTGTACAGAATTTGTTTATACGGTAAAAGAAAAAATTTGAAAACTAAAAATATTGTAAAAATAATTGGTAAAAATTTTCTAATTGTTTCTTTGTCACATTTTCTAAATACGTTTACGCAAATATAAAATTATCTATAAAATAATATATATATTGTCTATATAATATTTGATAAACTTTCCCAGTAAAAAGTATTAATTTTACGTTACAAAATTTATTTAATTTTAATGCGTTTTTACATGTTTTTATATGATACATTTCTAAAAATAAACTATTTTTATAATTTTGTGTTGAGTCTAATATTTCAACATTAGAAATGTATCACATTAAAAAAAATTAATAATATTAATTTTCAAATTGACACAAAATCTTAGCTGTATTTATTCCTACCTGTTTTGTTTATAATATTATATATTTACATATAAATATCTATTTTATTTTATTGTATATAATATCTAGTATGTAGTTGCTTAGTTTTAATAGTAGGCTTTTATAAAAAAAATAGCGTTAGTAATCAATCAAGATTTTGCTAAATATCGACAGAAATTATATTTTTAATCAATTATGTTCATATTATTACCCAATATAAATAACTATTTATAAATATAATAGTTAATAAATATATTAGTGAATATATTTATTAATATATTAGTTCATGACAAAGTTAAAGCTTATTTTGAATTAACTATAAACAACAAGACTATATGGTAAGTAATCAAATTTGTTATTTATTATCAATTGATAAGCTATTATTATTATTTACATTGTATTCTGACATGTGCAAACTATGTAGTACCAGTACGAATAAATAATATTATGATTATTATTATTACTATGGACATCAAACAGGTTGTATTTATGATATAATAAACATGTTCCGTGTACATGACTATTATATAATAAATAAATAACCTGTTCAGTTCATCATCATTATGTAATAAAAGTTAAAAAAGAAGAAAAAGTTATCACTAAAAGTTAAAGTCATGTTCGATTTATAATGACAAATCAGCTTAATTTGTTAATTTATTTGCCACCTGCTTCGTGCTTTCGTGCAGTCGGTTCAAGGTCAGTGTTTGGCCGGACTTCGTGCATTTAAAAGGCCTATAACTATGAGCCTATAACAATGAACAAATTTTGAATTTTATTTTTAAAAAATTATTGCATTATCAACATTAAGTCAATTAGGGTTAATAATAAGAGTTCTTTCTCGTGCTGAAAAACAGCATAAAGTTCGAGCTTCGAGCGAGTTGCGTTGTAAATCGAACACGTCGGCACGATAAATATGCAAACTGCACCAGTATAACGACACAAATTGACCTTGATGGCAGCGCCAGGCAGAGCTAGTGCGGTATATCGAAAATGGTGTCAGAAATTTACTAGTGGCGGTTGACCTTTTTGGTTATAAAAATCAAGGATTTTAAGGATTTTTTTCTCAAAAACCATTTACATATCACTTTACATTTGGTCCATGGTTTTCGCCGATTTTGTAACTTTTCTATGTGAAAATTTTCGACCGACCTCGACAATAGCGGTGCTCTGGCAACGCTACCGTGGAGATGTTCTGTCATTCTTTAATCTTTCTTTGCGTCATCAGATCAGTGTCATCGGCTTCGCCGTCACTTTTGTTGACTGACTGAAGTGACTGAACTACTTGCACTCACAATAAGCAATGTTTATACCATAAAAGTTTTTGAACATGAAGTTATGATATATTAAATAAAACTTGAAAAACGAGACGTTGAGATCTTTGTGAAAACAGTAAAATGGCAGGATCTGCACTTAGAAGATTAATGGCAGAATATAAACGTAAGATATTTACATTATTTTCAATAAATATTTATAAACAATGATTTAACAATTTTGCTGTGAGACGTTTTTACATTGCTAAAATAAAGGTAAAGAAGAATATTTATTATGCAGACTGCATACTGTTTATTGTTGCATTATAAATTGAACACTGTTTGTACATTTTTTGTCATTTTCAATATTTTAAAGGAAAAATGACATAAAAAAAACATAAATAACTTTCAGTCGATTAATTATATATATTTTTTTAATTTGTATTAGAATTGTATAGAACAATATCGGTATGATCAGATAATGATGACGATGCAAGAGTAAATTCAAAACCACGCTGGAGTCAAAATAAACAAACAAAACCGCGTGATTTGTTTGTAAACACAAGCAAGCCTGCATGCGATTGGTCGCTAACAGGGGGCTCAGCTGCTCAATCCGAACCTCATTAAAGTGAAATTTCATATATAGATACATAGTGAAATATTTCTGATGGATAAGCAATAATATGTCGATTACAGAATCGGGAAATGAAAATGGAAACCAGATGAGCTCACTACATACAAGAAACAAAATATCTCATTTAGGTGTGAACATTGCCCAAAATCCTAATTAACTAGGTGTAAAAGTTAAAGAACTAATTTTGAATGTTCATAAAGCTGAAATGATAATAGAAGCACTGTAGAAACTATCATTGTGACCCTGTAACTGTGTTCGAGCTGTGCACGTGACCAACACGTCTATCTGTTTATCTCGACTTCAGTATGGTTTTGAATTTACTTTAATAGAAATTTACATCTATTTCAATCATTTTAAATTTGACAACCATATAAGCTATATTAGGTCATGTTGGAATATGTTTCATAACTTTTTGTCTAATTTTGATATAAATGAAAAACTAATAAGAAACTGCAAACAAATTTTACAAAGCGAACATAAAATTGATGCAAGATATAGAATGTTGCAAGGTAACTTGATAATGATACTAGTTTTATATATCGTGAAACATTACAACTATATATCAATAGTAAAATATCGACGTCCTTCAAATTTTTCAACGGGGTAAAAAATTAGATGGCAACATAGGATAAATCACTAATTTATTTAAAAACTAATTAAATTGTACAATTTAATTTGTTTGTCTTTCTTTTTACTACTTTAACAGGTTTGTCTAAGTATTTTTACATATTCATCTATATCATCATACTTCCCTGTCCTTATCTAAATGATTGTAATCCACACTTCCCCTTAAAAACCATTGTATTTTCATACGTATCTCATCGTACTTTAAAACGTAAAATAATGCTTTTCAATATGCAATTTGGATATATTTAACTGAATGTTATAAAATTTGGTGACACACTAACTGACTAAATGTGCCATCATTTGATTAAAGAATGTAAAAAAAGAAAATTAATTAGCTTCATTATTGCCTGGAAGGCAAAGAATCTTCCATCATTCAAAAGTGCCAAGGCACAGTGGTTGAGAATCACTGTTCTACACTTATTGAAGTACAAACATTTTATTTGGACATGTGGAAGTAGATTTTCTCACCTCTGTCGTGCTTAAAACGGCTGACCTACAAAAAATCTAAAATTGAGTTATTGCTATAGTTGGGTTTAAGATGATTTTAACTAGCTTCTTTACTAAACATATAGTTAGTAAATACATAAGCAAGAAAATGTTGTTTCTATGATTTACGGAGAATGAAAACTACTCATAGGTACTGCCTTTTCATTAAGCAGGGCAGACGGACGTATTACTAAAGCAGAGGTGGCCAATAAGTTGATAGTGATTGATCTATTGCAAAATCAATTTTTGTCAATCACTCGGAAAAGTGCATCTCGTACTGAAACATAGTTTGTATATTACATCTCCTTCTCCCCACTAAAACTACTCCATGCAATTTAATGTTTATATAAAAATATGACACCGAATAAGTAAAAACATTTCAGAAGAACTAAAACAAATATTATTAGTACTACGTTTTATTTCAAAGGTTTCGTTGATCACTAAAAGAAAACAAATTGAAATTTAAAAAAAAATTAATATCTATTATAAATCTATTTTTTAATGTGTAAAAATAATGTTTACTCAAAATTGACTTACTATTCTTTTTAGAATTAACTTTAAATCCACCTGAAGGAATTATTGCTGGACCAATCAACGAAGAAAATTTCTTCGAATGGGAAGCCTTAATAACGTATAAAATATAAAATACTAATGTATAAACAAACTTAATATACAATTTTAGTGGTCCTGAAGGAACGTGCTTTGAAGGTGGTGTATTTCCAGCAAAATTAATATTTCCTCCAGATTATCCACTTAGTCCTCCAAAAATGCAATTTACCTGTGAAATGTTTCATCCTAATAGTAAGTATTGCTTCATATTAACACTATGTTAGTAAGTGTTAGGTTAGTATTAGTAGTATAGCTTAACATAAACAGTTTGGTGTCTGGGCAGTTGTTTCCTCATACCTTTGAATATTTATAAATAGAACTTTCATTCAAATGTACCGCGTGGCAGCCATAAATTGGAGATGAAAACCTGCTGCGACAGCTACTGTGCCTAATCCAAACTATCTGATTCTAGTTCTGTGTATCTATTAGTAGAGAGGCATAAATATAATAACGACCTTGGTTGGAATGGCTAGCCAGTTCGAGATTGTCGAGAAGGGCCAGACAGTCGGCAATTGTTTGACATTCGGCATTCAGCAATGCAGCTCTAATAAAAATATCCAAGCGCATATAAAACAAAACATTATTTCATTGTCGTATAATAATATGTTAATATTATACAAGATGGATTTAATTAATAAAAATATGGAAGCGCTAAATATAAAATAAAACTTTATTTGATTGTCGTATAATATGTTAATATTGGACTAACGCATTATCGGTTGAATTAATTGATCTATTAAATTATCGGTATTAATAAAAATATCGAAATGCTCGATATAAAGCGCATTGTCGGTATTAATTATTAAAAATATCAAAGTGCTCGATATAAAATAATACTATTTATTTGATAGTCGTATAATAATATGTTATTATTGAACAAGTAGATTATCTATAATTAATCGATATATTAAAACATTATTAAAGTTTTATTGTTAGGTCATATCTTAACTATTTATGCAAGGAAGAACTTAATTTAGAAGTCAACATTCTATTTGAATTATACTATTTTGAAATTATATTTTTCCATTTAAAATATAAAAATATATACGGATAATAAAATGAAGTTTCTAAATAGAATAGTTTAATCATTGTAACCAAACGACCAACCGAAAATAGATGCCAAACTGCATGGCCATGTCAATACAAATTCAAATTTTGTGCATCTTGTTTGCTATTGCTTATAAATATGAGCTGATCGAAATCGGCCATTGGGCACTTATATAAATGTTTGTTTATACGCATGTTTTATAAGCAGATTCAGGTTTACCGACCCCAAAACCATGTAGTAGCTTAACCTTCAGATTTGAACAACACTTGTGTGATCATGTAATTAATAAAGCAAATAAGATAAGGATGATAATTAGAACAAATAAAAGACATAAGGATAATGAAATATTAATAAATAAATCAAATAACAAAGAAAGCAGAATGTCGAAAATGAAAAATTAAATAAATTCAATATTTATTATATTTAATATTTATAGCAGATTCAGATAATATATGATGTATAAAATAATAAATTAAGTATTTAGAAGAAATACAAAGCATTAGGACAAAAATTATATTTAAATAAATATTAAACTGATACTGATGATAGCAAGGAGATATATATATATATATATATATATATTAAATAGATACAGATGATAGCTAGGAGATTTGTGAAATAATAAATAAATACTAAGGATTTTTAATTTTCCACCTATTTTTTTTAAATTAAAAAAATTCAGCAAATTTAAATATGCCTATTGGAGTGTTATTGTGGATTTATATCAAATAATAAATACCTTTACATGACAAATTAAAATAACTAAGTTACAAATAGTATTATATTACGCATAAAATAAGATTACTTCTTCTTAAAATATTGTCAACGACTGCCGCGCGTAAGAATTCTCTCTCTGAGAGAATTGTGAAATTGTACTGGCTACTGCGGTGCCAAGCGTACACAAAAGAATAATACAAATCATTCGTAGTCCCGGGAACTATTTACGTCTCCGTCGTACACTTTCTTCGTGCCGCGCATTTCAATAGATGACTAAGCAATATGATGTGCATTCGCTATGTCCGCTACATACTTTATGAAAACCATACTATTAACGTATTTCCCTACAATAATGATGAGCGCATAGTCTATCGGCAACTATTTGCACTATAGATATTGCTTCCAATTAATATATGGAGATGAATATTCTATAATATAATAAATTCAATGCTCATACTATGGTAAAATAGTTACAGTAGTTAGGTTAATTTGTGATCATCGAGCGAAAGTAATGCGTCATTGATTCTCAACACTTACCTAATATCGGGGGTGGATTGGCCATGTGGGAGTGTGGAAAATTGGACAAGGTCCATATACAAATTAGGTTGTTTTTTAATTAAGACTGTTTAGTATACCAGGTCACCCAAGCCATAGGGAAGGCTGTTTTATTTGGTTATTTATGAAGTTAAAGAAATAAAATTTATATGAGTGTATACACATAAAAAATAGCATTTATTGTGATATTTTTGGGATTGGCATCCTGGCTTCACTTCTGGTTGTACCAGAAGTAACCCCATCTTTTGAATTTTAAATGGTACCATATACTTTTCTTTTGTGATTTTAAATTAATTTGACAATTCGAACACAAAAACGCACATCGATGATCAATTTCTATTACCATAGCAACATAAAATTCACTTTTTTATAAGCTAGGTGGTTATGAATTGGTTAAAATGGTTAAAAATTGATAAAACAATATTTTTAAAAAATTTACTGTCATATTTCATTAATAGCACCTTATACTGGTTTCCAAAGCACGCGTTTGTAGTTTTTAGTCTATTGTTTTAAATGGGACCTCACAGGGCAACTGTGAATGTTTGATAGAAAATATTTTTCTGAATGTAATGATACCAAACACTTAACTATTTTATGCGATTCATAGCCACCTAGTTACAGAAACAAAAGTGATCTTTTTGTTGTCAATTGCTAAAAAGTTGTCAAATTAATTCAAAATAACAAAAGAAAAGTATATGCTTCCATTTCAAATTTGCAAGTTGGTGTAATTTGCAAGTTGGTGTCATTTGCTTGCGTTGATACTGACTTCACAAATATCACAAGTGGCATTTTTTATGTATATGCACTTATAAATTTCATTTGTCTAGTTTAATAAATGTCGAAATAAAACAGCCTTCCCTATGGCTTGGGTCACCTGCTATATGTCGACAGGTGGGTTGTGATATTTTTGCTTTGTGGGCTGGGTCACATTTTCTCTGCACAAAAATTGTATACTATAAACTACCATAACTTACCAAATCATTTGATTAAAGCACCATATTTGAAAACCTGTAAGTTGCAAATGTTTTAGATCTAAAAACATTTAACTATAATATGGTAAAATTTGGTGAAGCTCTTACGAAACGTTATGTTGACAGCCTCCTCCAGTTTGTGATGTTTCAGATATTATTGTTTAGCAATAAAGATAGCTCTACTCGTAATATAAAAAGTCATAGATACCTAAATATATTAATAAAAACATTTTTATAATGTTTTAGTGTGTAAACTCGCTGCGATGGCACATTAAGTTTTGCTTTATTTAACCAAGTGATTATAATGCGTTTGCTTTCTGTTATATAAAAATAAAATGTTACTGATGTACATATGATAAGTGCACACATAAAGAAGTAATCAAAGGGTTCTAAATCACTTGATCGTAGTTAGGTTAGGATTAACACTAATATCATGTAGGCCATTTATTGTTATCTTATTTTTTAATGAATTTAACCTTTACAATTTAATTTATGTTACCTGACTAAGTCTATGTTAAAAGAAAATTTTACTGAATTTTTTATTACATAATGTATTTTTCTCATATCACGATTGGAAATTCATCAATTGCTAAACCATTATTATAAACAACCTATATAAAATACATAAAATCAGAAAAAAACATAAGCTACTTGGAACGTCATACGTACATAAACATGGTCCTTCAAGAAATTATATATATATAATAATCTCCATCATTTTAAACATCCTAGTATAAAATACATAAAATCTGATGTTCCAAGAAATTCTTCAAATATCTAAATACGTCCATTATTTTGAACAAACTAGTATACATTTGTATCTTTATATGCCCAATCACAATCCATAAAGAAAGAAAGGAGGATGTACCGCACACCTCCCCAGTCATCTCATTTGTATTCGCTTACTGCCTGTATCCCAACTATCTAAACTAACAGTTAGATATTTAACTAATTTAGTATATTGCTATAAGTTTCATTTAAAAAAAAATAAAAACTTGTCTCAAAAACTTGCATTTTATTGGAGTGACGGGTAATTTTCAAATAACAAGTTATAAAATATTTTACATTATTTTTCGAATACTGTATAATGTTTTTTTTTTTTCAATTTACAGTTTATTCTGACGGGCGCGTCTGCATTTCCATATTACATGCTCCAGGTGATGATCCCATGGGATACGAATCAAGTGCAGAACGTTGGTCACCTGTGCAAAGTGTTGAAAAAATTCTTTTATCTGTTGTTAGTATGCTAGCTGAACCAAATGATGAGAGTGGTGCTAATGTAGATGCCGCAAAAATGTGGAGAGAAAATCGTGATGAATTCAATAAAATAGCTGAAAAAATTGTAAGAAGAACGCTAGGTTTAACTACATGATTAATTGGATTTATAAATGTATTTTTGTTTTATTATTTTTATGTAATATAATTTTGGCTCAATATGCAATATACAAAGCAAGTACAAATTTACTTGTTTGTAATAATTAATAAATAAACTATTTGTTTGTTAAATATTGTTTGTAAAGTTCTTTTGGCACTTTTAGTATTAATTGCAGTAAGTGTAAAATTTATTAAAAAATATTTTCTACTATGAATTGCATATTTTCAAAATCTTTTTTGACTTCGGACTTTTCCTCAATCTGAAAAAATGAAAATCACAAATTCGAACCCAGGATACCTGAAACAGCAGTCAGGTATTCTCATGTTGCAAATTTATAATGTCATGTCGACACAACTCGTTGGAGGGCAGCCTGGAAGATTTTCCGAAATTTTTTATAAGGTATAGATAGCGCTGAAAATTGGTACTGTGGTTCAATACAGAGCTTCTCAATAGTCCCGAGACGGAGCTTTGAACGAGTAAAGAAGAAAATTTAGGACATCATCAAAGAGTCACAAAAACTACATTCTTAGACAGTTTAGAACATCCATATATCGTGGAATATTTTTAGGGGATAATCACCCTACATTTTTAAATAGCAACCACTGGCAAGTTCATTAAACATTCATTTTATTTTTATGTTCGTTATTCCCCTCATCATTCTTGAAAGAAGTTTTGGGGGATGTGTTTCTTTTTTCATTAAAATAAGGTGAAACTTGGGTTGCTACTTAAAAATGTTGGCGTGATCATCCCCTAAAAAAACTCGTTGCATGGAAGTTCTAAGTATTAAAAATATAAAATTATCAAGTATGCAGTTAAGTTAATTAAATTTTTTGTAAGCTATTTTTTATTTTATAGCTACGTTGTTATAGATTGTTGAAATCGGAATAAAAAATGTAAATTTTTATGCAAATATTTAATATGGCGCCATTTAAAATAAGAAAGTTGCTGTCTGTTTCTTGAACAATGTATGTAAGAATTATTTTGAAGGCATCTCTATGTTTCTCTTAACCAATAGAGTAACTTTTGTTAACAAATATTTTTAATAAATTTTGTATTAAGCATTTTATAAAAACGCATTTTTTAGTTTTTTTTTTCGATTATTTTCTAAACTAAAAGGAATTTTAAAGTGTATCTTAATCAGCACAAAAAACTGCACACTTTTACCCATTCAACTGACTTGCTACCTTTATTAAAGTCAATTTGATTCACTAGAAAACCTGGAAATTAAAAAATTAAACGAAAATAAAATATTTCAATTTAAAAGTACTGTTTATATTGGTTTAATATAAAACTAACAAAATAATTAGCAATAATTAAATTACAATTCTTTGGTATATGTATCTCAATTAGAATTGAATAGGTGTGCGTTATTCCGTTTAGATAAGCTCAAGCACTAAAAATATGACACTGGCAAAGCCTACTATTTTTATTACAAATTAATAACCTAAAAATAATTAAATCACATGTAAAAAACTTTGGTTTGATCACAAGAACATGTACAACAATTTAAATGATAAAATGGTGATATGAATTAATATAAGTATTTAGAATTGTCACAATGGCGGAGTAGAATTTTGATCTCTTATTAATTCACTTCCCGAATCTTCAGAAGTAACTTGCTGTTTCGTATCAGTCTCCTCGTGTTCTTCTATATCAATTAAATGTTCCGAATAATAATGAGGTGTACTTAAATAGTCTATCATCCGTCGAGGCAAAGGAAGACCTTGAATTAAATCTTTGCGCACTTTCTTTAAAATAACAAATCTGAAATTTAAAACATTAATTAGGTTCATGATATTTTTTCTTTATTTGAATTTTGCAAACCAAAAATTCATTTACACCGATGATATTATAGATAGAACTACCATATTTTGTAATAAGCATGTGGTGTTTTTAGTGGAATTTTCCTCTTTTGTTAATTAATGCTGTCTTGAGCTAATTTTGAGAGATTAGTTTTTTGATATAGACAAAACGTTTTAACTTTAGTCTGATGTTATAAACCAGTGCTTTTATAAATAAAAAGATCATTGAATTTGATAAAAATGAATTGAATTGGATAAAGAAATCTTGCTAGAACCATACGTACATAATAGACACATAATTAAAGTATGACAGAAATGATTTGTCTGTCATACTTTTAGTTATGACATAACATAACATAAAGATGCTTAGTTGTTGAGCTTATTTTTCATGCACAGTTTTATAATTTTATTTCTGATTTGATTTACACAGTGCACGTAATTATAGGTTTACCATTGCAGTTATCAGTAGTTAATAAAGTAAATAGTATCATCTTGGTTTATATATAAATAGTGACGTCAGATTAAAGTTAAAACATTTCAACTATAGTTCAAGAATTTTTTGTTTCCAAAAAAATATAATTTTGTAATTGCTATTGTGTTCCTTATTTGGTTTATTTCTTAACTTTTGGAAACAGGATTAACACATCTTATCGGCACTTTTTTAAGTAGAACCCAATGCTGTACTTAGATTTAATGCCATGACAACACCGCCTAACTTGGTTTACTCAATTTTACAGGAGAACAAAAAACTATAAATTTGATGAGGACAATATATTATATATATTTAACCAGTGGTAAAACTTGCAAAATCAATTTTTTTCTATACATGTTATTCTTTCCAAAACAACGATAAACTGGTTTAAAATTTATTCTAGTTGATTTACTAAAAACAAGTAGCCGTGTATGGTTAAAGAAAAAAATATCTAGTTGTCACAATAACGGTAATAATACAAGCCGGTACTTTTGAACCATGATACTATGAATACAAGATATGTCCTTGCGCATCTATCGCTCAATCTCTTTCTTACGATGTGACGTATAGTGGCGACTCGACTCGCCAGTAGCGAGCAAGTTTATATGCATTAACAAGTGATTATCAGTTAAACACGAGACTTTATAATTTTTTCGCAAATATAAAAGAAATAACAGAAAGACATTGCTAGAATATGTTCTATGTTCTATATATACTATTTAATTAATTATTAAATCATAAACTATTCGCCAGTTGCAAAAATTAAATGTTTATGCAATTCCCTCATTAAATTTACTGGACTCGACATGCAAAAATGAATACGAATAAGACCGATTAAAAAGAAGAAAATTAATACTTCCATTGAACAATATTAATAAAATGTAAAGATTTTAATACTTTTTTAAAATATGTTCAAAATATATTAAACAATTAATGCATAAAGCCAAATTACTCCAAATACAAAATGAGGCTAAAGATCTTAAAAAATTGATTTATTTACAATCAAAAACTAGTATTATAATTTATTTATTTATTGTTCATGTAATTGGTATAAAAGTATACAAAATTGCAATTATGCATATTTTACTTTTGTTATTTATAACTTTTTATGTACAAAATACTACTAAATAAAGTCAAATAAGTAAGTATTTAGTTTTAATTTAAATATTTATTTATGACGACGTTTTGTTTTTTTTTTAAACTATCTGTAAAATTTAAAATGCTATATATTCTGATTTTAATTTTCTTTAATTTATAGTAAAAATTTCAAAATAGTGTTAAAATTTTTGATATATACAATAAAACAATTAATAATAACTCAATATATAGTCATAATTACCTAAATTTTGAATTTTATAATAGTGTTACTAATTAAATATTTTAAATAAGTAATATACTTGTTTTTTTATTAAATATGTTATAGCAGTACATGATCAAAAATTTACAAGAAAATATAAGATAAATTTATAAAATTAAAATAAATTATTTATAATTTAAATTTATATTTTTTATTTATTTTGATTGAATATGAAACATTTCATTGTACATGCAGACAGCATCATTTAATTTGGTATCCCTATTGCTATATTATATTATAATATATACCTTTGTTATTTCTATTATTCCTTTAAATATGCATTACTACAAAGTATAGACAACAATTAATCTAATAAACACGGTTGCTCTTCATTCGTTTATATAGAAATCTATAGTCCAACGTATTGTTTGCCGGTCATGGCGTGACGTCATGCGCAGAACGAGCGGCATTAAGTAAATTTGTATGGACATATCTTATATTCATAATATAATGCTTGTGAACGGCTTGTTTAATTAAAATTAGAGGGGAAACAAACAAACTTCAAAATTATCTTTGTTTTACAAAATTGAGTTTTGGGGGGTGTAATATAGACCACCAAAATTTTAAAAATGCAGTTTATTGGTGTTAACTTTGAACTTTATTGCTCTAAGAAACAGAACACAATGTAATAGTTGCAAATCGATGTCAAGAATAAAATTCATTTTTTATTATGATTAAATATTATAAAAACACGCTTTGTATTTTCATAAATAGTATTAGTTATGCTGTGCACAATGCAAACCCATTTCAGTTTTACTCATTAAATCAAATGTGCCTCACACATAGCATTTTTATTTTACATTATTTATTAAAAAGTATTAGTGCTGCGTGCTCCCGTTTGATACACTGCGTCAGAACAAGAGGTTGACGCATCTTACGTGAGCCATCTCTGAACATCATTATTTTTTCATGTAAATCTTTTAAGGATTTTGACATTCTGATGATGTTTCTTTTGATAATAAAATTGTAGATTATGTCTAAAGAAGTGATGAACAAACAATATTGTAATCAACACATATTTTTATAGGCAATTAACTAAATTATTATTTTATTGCTCAGAAACAAAATATGATCCAATAAATGTAGATTTTGAAGTTTTGATAGTCTATACATATTACACCCTCCAAAACTTCTATCTGTAAGTCCAAAAATAATTCCAGTAAAGAAATGATATTTTTGAGGTGAAATATTTTACGGGTAAGCGCCAGGCAACTTTCTAGATTGTGCTAAAGGAAACAAAAATCTTAATTCCCAAATGCCGAGAAAGTGTTAGTTTCTAATCACGAGGTCCACTACTGTACATATGATGCTTTAAGACCTAGTAACTAGTAATTTTGAAATATAATCAACTAATACTACTACAAATTTACCTGCACATATGTTGTAAACTTTGAGTTTGTTTAAATCTTGAAACAGGATGAAGTAGTTGTACTCTCACAGGACCAATAGTAGGTCTTCTGTGTAGAAAAAATAAATATCTACCACTTCGAGAGTGTTCCACAGCATTTTCAATAAATTCAACAATAGTTTGTGATTTAAATTTTGTACAACTTCCAAAACTAAAGTTACCTGTAACAAAAGCAGTTAAATGATGACAAAAATTAAAAATAAAACTATCTTACCCTGGTCATGTTCTATTCTAACATGTCTAATGGTATTATTGAGTTTAAAAGTTAATGAAAATATATAATGATCATCACTACTATCTCTAACTATAAAAGAACCATCTGGTTCATTAGATAAAATTTTTTCTGCAGCCTCACTAGATAACGGACCCCAATACCATCCATACTAAAAAAGTATGATAATTAGATAAAGAAATTCAAACCTGAAAAATATTTACATCTTTGACTTTTCGTATACTTGTAGCAAAATCTAACATCTGAGATTCCCTAGTAACTTTTTGTAATTGTCCAGGTAATGGTGGTAAAGCCCGTTTAGAAATATTTGTTATATTTTCACACTCATTTTTTCTTGCAGAATAATTAAATTCATCATCAGTCTCATGTTTTTTTGTCTTTCCATATTCCGTAGATAATATTCGCCTAAATTTAAACATATTGCACAATGTCTGTTTTAATGAAAATACTTTGGCAGGGCTTTTCTTACGCTTTTCAGTTTTTGAATGTGATAAAACTTGAATTTGTTGCTTATTTATACTATCACATGAATCTTTAACTTTTTTATTCTTAATATTTATAAGGAATGATGATTTTTTCTGTTGTAATACATCAGGCTTAACAATAGTATTTTCGGGATATTTATTATTGTTATTAGCAATTATTGCAGATTTATTCCTCATATTCTTCTCTCTATGTTCTGATGAGTCAGACGAGCTTGAATATAGTGTTTGTAGATATTGGCGAACTTCTTGAAGTGTCATATGCACAGGTTCAGAATCTGTATTAGCCGAAGTTCCAGCAACACTATGTCTTTTACCACTTTCACTGCACAAACTGATGTGATCGGTCTTAAAATTATTTTTAACATGCTTATAATGTTGCTTTTCTAGTTCTCTAAATCCTGATGATGTATTCCTACGTTTCTTTTTATGGTGAATATTTCTACGAGGACGCAATGTTGTTTTAACAGTATCTACAGGAATTGCGTATACATCACTATCAAAGGGAACATTATATAAATCACTTATTTGATTGGAAGAAAGAGTGTCATGTGAAACAGCTTGTGTAATAAAACTAGAATCATCAACTCTATGAGCCGTAGGAACAGAAAGTGAATTATGTGAACTTGATAATCGTGAAGATCCTAATGAACTTCTAGAGCTTGGTCTTCCACCATGACATGGACTGAACGGTAACAATTGAAGAACTTGTTGCACCGGTCGAAACACTTGTAAATTCAATGTGCTTAGTCTAAGCTGTCTTAAATTCTGCTCTAAAGATCTGAAAGCTTGTTCAAGAATCGTAACAGCAAGATCTGCAGCATAACTTTCAAAATAATTAGGCCTATCTTGAAATTCTAAAGGTGGTTCTATAGGAGAGGTCTTTGTTTCGTTCCAATGTGGGCCTTTTTTTAAGGTATTAAAATGTTCTCCACATATAATATCAGACATTCCATCCAAAGAATCTACATGCGATAATGATTTCTCACAATCGCTATCTTGATACTAAAATAATATTAGAATTAATAATAATATATGTGTAATGTTGAAATTGGTTTTAAGTGTAGATAATTACCAATGCTTCAATATAGGAATAGAAATTAATTAATTACTTCAAATGGCAATTGTCCAAATCCACTCCGACTCTCTCCGCTCATACTACTGCTAGATATTGAACTACAGGTCAGAAGTAATCCGCTATCATCACTTAATAAAAGAGCTTCTGACCATATAGATGCTGATAACGGAGACTCCATTACTAGTCAGGTTGAAAATAATTAATTTAGGAGCATAATTGACATTGCAGAATCTTGGCTTTCTCCCCAGTCCAATCAAGGTTATTATTATTATCTATCATATCTGTAACAAATATATACAAACATAATGAATATAAACCAACAATATTCAAATTTATCCTGTTACATGCAAATTAGTATTAATAGTACAAATACAGTTACCATACCATGCTTTAGTTGTGTACATTGTAAATTGTAAATGTAAATCTGTGCTGTTAATCACTTTAACTAGACGCCATGTTTTGGTTTTCTGTGGTATCTGTCTGTGTTCTGAATGTTCTGATTGTTGCGAACAGCTAACATGTTCCGAGTTCGACCTCAACCAATCAACTAATCCATCAGAATTGCGTTGTTGCCACATAAATATTCTATAATTGAAAAATCAGTACGTGAATTTTTCCTGCAAACAGTTAATTTTGAAAAATAGCGTTTTGAGATCATAATATGAGGTAAAGTGTTAAGACCAGTTATTGCTTATAGACTCCTTTAAGCTCGTTCAGGCTACTGCGGAATTGCGGATTTTTTGTGCGAATAAAATGGCCGCCACAAATCCTCAAAAAGTTCGATCAACCTCAACAATTTGCTGATGAATAAATCTAACTTTATTTGATTGAAAAGATAAATGTCAAATAAATAAGGTTACAGTTTAATTATATTTAATAATATATAAAACATACTATACACATATTTAATTATAAATTATTAAAACATATTTTATATTACACATCTTATTACTAAATTGTTCCATCAAAAACAAATTATTATCTAGTACGGCTAGTAAAACCGACTCAAAAACAAAATACCTTAGAAAATTACCACAACTTTCGAAATTACCGCCAATAATAAACCAACCTAAAATTACTTAAAACAAAAACGTCCGGATAAAATTGTTGCAGTACGCGTAGCGTGGCGGTCATTTTATCCGCACAAAACATTCCGCAATTCTTCAGTTGCCTAAACGAGCCTTTAACCCTCGTTCATGCTCCGACGAAATTGCGGAATTTTTTAGTTAGCTTTTTGGCAAATCATTACGGAATGTTTTGTGCGAATAAAATGGGCACGAATCCGCACAAAAGTTCAATCAATCTCTAAGATTAGGTTCGGGTCGTGGAGCGTTAACCTAACCTCACTTATTTGACATTTATCTTTCAATCAAATAAAATTAAGTTAATTGATTTTTCCGCAAACTGTTTAGATTGATTTTATCCGCACAAAAATCCGCAGTTCTGCAGTAACCTGAACGCTCCGTTCAGGTTACTGCAGAAGTAAGCTCCTTAACACGGAAATTTGTGTGATAAACTGGCCGCCACAACTCCGCAAAAAGTTCGATCACACATTTTGCAGGCAAATGAATTCCCGGAGCTTCATTTGATTGCAAAGATAAATTTCAAATAAGTGAGGTTTCGGTTTTATTATATAACATATAAAATATGATATGACTATACATAAATCATATTATAAAATGCGTGCAATATTTTATATATTTTGTCTACGACTACTATTGTAAATGAGCAATTTTGAACATTTCATTAATCGCGTAAGCGAGCCATTACACACGCCGTGCCTAATATGTGCGATCGCTCGGTTTGGATTTCTAGTGTGGTTTCTAGTGAACGACCAGTTATAACAATATAAATAAATACATTTGTGATTAATCAATGTAAAATAATTACAAATCTGACATGTTTTCATTTCCAAGGAAATTCCGATTAATTAAAAAAAATAATTCGTTAATTTAAATTCGTGAAAACTTGGTTATAGAAAAAGTATAGTACATGAAGAGTTGTAAAGCAATTACGCACTCCTGGAATTGTTGCACTCACCGCTACGCGGGTTATGCGCAACTTTTCCAATCGTGCGTAATATGCTACATACAACTCTTGATATGGAATATACTATTGTACCTCATTGTTTTATTTAAAATATTTTATTATTATTTAATGAAGTTAGTAAAACCAACGCAAAAACAACAGTAATCGTAGATAAAATATATTTACTTGTTTCGAGCGACAATATTCATTGACGTTAATTTAAATGAACACCCTGAATCTTTGTAAATTTTTTTTATTCAAGGTGAAATTCTGCATACAAAAGTGTATTTCATTTAAAATGCTTTGTTCGTTTGTGTATTTGGGACTGTTATGGTTCCGATTATGTTATGGAATTCATTTGCATGCCCTCCCTAACTTACCCTAAGTAGTCCGCATTTTGTTTGTTTCTGTTCAAACATTTTACTCCTTTCGACCAGGAGTGCAAGTTAAGACAGCTCGGATTAACGCGCCAAAATTTAAATTAATATTTTTAAAAAGTTTATTTATGGTCAAATATGTTATTACAACTTGATTTTTTTTTTATTAACGTCATTTGTATTCATTCATATTTGTACTATAAACTATTTTAGATCGAGTAACTACATCTAAAATGCTTGTACTAGATATGTCAGTACGACTGTACAATGTTGCATTTTGAATCATTTGACTGAAACATTTTATGAGTTCTATCCAACAAATGAGTTTGTATGCTTTCCAACCTATTGACAGATGCCAATTTGACTGTATTAGATTAGTATAAATCTAAAGAAAGTGTTACACCAAACGCCAAACCAAACAAATCAAGGGTTGGTACAGAAGGCGGCGGAGGGGGCGATCCCCTCTCCTTATATCTTAGACAGTTGTGTCATTGTTTTAACATATACAATAACGTCGCAACGCGAGTATAAATTAGAAATATTGTTAAAGAAAATTATAAATGTTAAAAATTTTAGAAATATTTTTTTTTCCTTATTTACGTTGTGAGGTAAGGAAAAATTCTCATGTAAATAAGTGAGGTGATGGTGATACTCTCACATTACACGTAAATAGAACGTGCTTATTGTAGAACCTGCATGTAGATGTCAGTGAAATGTCATCACTTCTACTTTTTAATCTATAAAAAATGTAAAACGTCAAACGATCTTATATATGATCTTATAAATCTAGCAGTTATTGGCACATTTATATAGAATATACTTACATATAATTAATGATATTCAATAAAGTGATGAGTTAAGCATAGACTACTTCTTCTATTAACATCAGTTATAATGTCATCCAGAGTGTTAAGAAAATTGCAGGTTGAGAAGGAGTTGAATGATGAAGTTTCTGATAATGAAATTGACCTCCCATGCAACAGTGGTGCTAGGAAGAAACAATTAAATATTAACAGATATGACTTGGTATGTAATACTTTATTAATAAGCTCAATTTCCTGTGTCACATAATTTGATATTTCATATGTACAGATGTATTAAAATCTTTTTTTTTTACAAACGGGAGAAAAGTTAAACTTTTTGTTTGTCAATATCATGGCAGAAAGTAAATTTCTCTCCAGAAATATCTATATTTTCTCCTGAGGGAGAGAAATTTGATTTATGCCATGATATTTATGAAAGACGTCAATAAATTGTTGAGTTAAAAAAATTAAAATTAGTTCATTATTTATAAAATAACCCGTTTGTGAAAAAATAGTATATTATATCTCGGAAGAGAATGTTATTATTTGCTCCGAGCATTGTAGCCCTCAGGTTTTACCCTCTGACTACAAATTGCAACTCGCAATAATTATGCATTTCTTCTTTTCACTACATAATGTACTATTTATTATTCATGGAATTCACCCAAAATTTATAATACATAAACAGAAGGATAAGGCTTTTTTTGTATCATTATTGGATTGACGAATTTTTTGGACTGTGAACCATCAAAAGTTCAAAATGACATATTTCAAATTGGATTTGAAATTAACAGTTATATATGAGCAGTAAAAAATTGTCGAATATTAGGTTTATGAACATCATGTGTGCTGCACAAGTGGTGTTCACAAGCCTAATGACCATGAGTGATACAACAATAAAAATATTCTACAATCATCTTTTACTGAATTATATTCAACAGGCCATTCAATGAACCAAATCAATGATTAAAATAAAATATATAAATTGAAAAAAACACGCTAATGTAGATTCTGAAAATATATTAAATATTAAAAATGTGCTCTATTTGTTTTACTCAATCAAGATCAAATCAAATAGGTGATTTATAAAAATATTCACTGCTACCACTAGTGGAATACCCAGTTATATTTTTACAAGTAAAATACTCGATGAAATTTGCTGTTGTTAGGCTACGAAAGTAAATATCTGCTATTTTATTGGTTAATATTTGAAAAATGGCAGGTGAATTGAATAGTCAGTTATATTGTGTTTTATTTCCTAGTATAGTACGCACATAGATATTTTAACCTTACAATATTATGTATATATTTAGTAGTTAAAATATCTATAGGATAAAAGAAACGAAAACAAAACCCATATGATGGGTATCACAAAAATTGAAAAATAACGTTATTTTGAAGCAGTGACAGTAACAGCTTGCAAAGTTTTTTCAGCATATTAAAAGTGCCATCTATTAAATATTTTTTCCTATGGGCGAAATAGGTGTGCTATAATACAGTTTTTATAACTTTTTTACACTTCACGGTCCGAGTAGTACTTTGCGAGCTATGCTTGTTGTTGTGTTTTCTCTATTCTCTTTGACAATTTTAATCTCAAGCGACACTCTTGCATGTTGAGAATTGGAATTTTTAGAACTATGGACACAGCAGAGCAAGTTGACATAATCATTAAATTGTTTTTAACAACCAAAAACGGATAGTTATACAAATACATGTTAGAGTTTACTTGGTACTAGCTAGAGTCGACTTAATGTCATAATGTTTTTGATTTGTTCAAAACATGATTTGGATTTGTTTTCCATGATTCGATCATACGTTAAATATGATAAAGAAATTATAATTATTTTATATTCCAGTTAAATCAGCTATCTCACTCTGAAAGTGAAGTTAAGGAAGACGACAATGAGACTGAGGCTAATAAGTCATGTGAAGGCAATAATGATGTTCATGAAGCTGTTAAACGAAAGAAAAAGAAGAAGAAAAAGAAGTCTGGGAAATCAGTAAACACAGAAAGAAGCAGTGAGGATAATGCTGATGTAAGATATTTCAAATGTCAAAAATATATCTTAAATGATGTTAGAGTATTTAAGTAGCCTATGACTTTGCAACTAGCTTAAGTCCCTTAATTTTATTTTGGAACACATGGCAGCCTGAGTAAAATGGTATAAAAACACTTAATTTAGAATCACATGTTAATTAGATTTAATATATTGACATGTCTTAAGTCAAAGGGCATAACTTTCAAAAAGCTAATTTTACAAAAAAGGTAGATACTATTTTTTAACTATTGACATGTTATACAATTATAGTATACTTTTATTATTAAGATACAATGAAAGCAAATGTCCATTTAGATTAGAAATTACTTTTTAATACCGTTTAAAATAAATAATAATCCGTTTTTTGAGGATTATGCCCATTGATGTGAAAATCCTAGGATGATTCTTTAATTTATTATTTATCATCATAAGAATATGCATATCACAGTAGCCTTCAAAAGGCATACTCAGTTAAGAAGGGAGAGAAGTTGTACTCTTTAGCTGTTATCCACAGGGATCACATATTTTTTATTGCCGCCCATGATTTTTAGGCTACCAAATATGCACTTATGGTATTAAATAAAAATCCACTAGATAGGGTTTCTCATAGGCAGAATAAATAAAAATTAATTGTTATTTGCAATTATTAATATCTCTTTCGTGAATTTATATTTTACTTTTACTTTATGCACGTATAATTTTTTTTTTAATTAAACATTTGCATTATATATGTTTATGATAATGCTTATAAATTTAAACGAGATTGCAATAAATTGGACACGTTTGGTCACATTTTTGGATAAACATATTGAGTAACAAAATTGCTATCTACTTTATAGTGAAAATAATATTTTTAATTAATATTTCTCGCAAATATTTAACTCATACATTCACCTATCAAAATAATACTAACGCCTATGGAAACTAATTATAAAATAGTTACATTATGAGTGGAATACTGAATTTGACACACCTGTAAAAATAATATTAACATTGTAAAATTTCAAGATTGTTTTTGGAGGAGCCTTTGGTTACGTCATAAAAATGTTCATTTTGCATCCAGCTTTTAAGGCAAATAAATACTCCTATTTTTGCAGTATAATTTTTTTCACATAAATATCAATTTCATAAAAAAGTTTTTAAATTTTTTTTACAATTTTTGCAACTTAAATGTTCATATTCCATCCAGCTTTTAAGGCAAACAAATACTTATTTTGTGATTATTTTTGCAGTATAATTTTTTTTACATGAATATCAATTTCATAAAAAAGTTTTTAAATATTTTTACAATTTTTGCAACTTAACTTAGTTGTTTATTAAAATATAAATACAAAAATTTTTCATTAAAAATCTGTAATTATACTTATATTAATACAGAAAACAGAATTGAATTATCTTTATTAAGTTTAGAAAGAGCTTTATGGAAGTTAATATAAATTACCACATTGTGTATTTTCAATCAACTTGTAATTTCACACAAATTTAGCAAGAAAATGATAAGTAATTTAGCCATTTTTATAAAAATAGTTCAATTATCTTCTGTACAAGCATTCATATATCCCTATAAGACACTTAGGCAGATCTTTTAGTCGTTATATTTTTTGTTACGATTCAATTGAAAATAATAATATTGGCTTGGTTCCAGTTTTTATTCACTTTGATTGATTTTTTTTTTGGTTTGGTTCCAGTTTTTGTTCCAGGCAAAATAACTGTGTTTTCCGGTTTTTGCTTCATTGCCGGATTAAAACACTGCATTTAGGTCTTAAAATTTTACCCAAACAAGTTGGCATACTTTTTCACATCTATTATAAATTATTTACGTTTTTATTTAGATGGACGAAGTGGAGAGATCCTTGCAGGAGGTAAACAAGTTATTAGGGGAATCTGTATTAACAAAATCTTCTAATTTGGGTGTTGCAAGATTAGATAAACATTCACAAAATCGCAAAAATATTTTAAATATACAACATAAACACCTTAATCCCCAAAGTGAATTAAAACGAATGTTTGGATCAAAAATTATACAAAATGAGCAGTAAGTAATATATTTGATTGTCAATTATTGTGGTAATTTGTTATTTTATGTAGTAAAAGAAAGAATCGTGGACAACGAAGTCATATTAGGACAACATGGCTTGTCTCTGGAAAAGAAAATTGGCCTCAAGTAAATAAAGCTGGACTCAGTATGAGTTTAGTAGAAACTAAACAGGGAATTCAATATTTTACTTATGAACACAGTATGAATTACCGACAAGTTCAAAGTCGATTCTTGGATGCTGTTGAAAGCCTGAATCCAGATAATATTGTTGCTATTATAAGCGATCATCCATTTCATATAGATGCATTACTGCAAATTTCAGATTTATGTAAACTTGGTGAAGATTATTCAATGGCTGCAGAATTTGTTGAAAGAGCTTTATATTGTTTAGAATGTGCATTTCATACCTCTTTTAATATGGCACATGGAAATTGTCGATTAGATTACAGAAGACAGGAAAACAGGTACAGTTTTGACATTTTTAAATTTATTATGATTGTTTATACAGGCCGGGGATTAATTGGTCTATAATCTCCATGTAACTTTGTAGCTCGTGCCAAAAGAAAACAAAAGAATTTTTTTAAGAGATCTTCAAAGTTTCAATTACCTCAGTACAAATATTGTTTTAATTAATTGCGTATTTTATGTATCAATTTGCTTTTTGTTTAGTATAATAAAAGTTACAACATTAATTCTAAATTAATCCGAAATATGGAAAATATGCAAATTACTTTTGAAGAATAAATCAAATTGAAATATAAAATATGCTTGGTAAAAATAGCATAATTTGTAAAAAAATTTATATTATAATGCAGGCAATGTAATGAATACTTCTATTGTTAATCCATTTGACTTACTTTGCTGTATTTATTAGTTGCTGCTGTTTAGCAAATTACTCTTTTTAAAAGCAAACTGCGTTAAATTTGAATATTTGTATTTTATAGTAAAAAACAACCGCCATGATAATATTTCCAGTACGGCTGTTATCGAATATTTGCAACAATTCTGAAGCATTAGTTCTGGTCAGTACTTGGATGGGAGACAAATACTACTATTTTGCTACGTTGCTAAGTGTAATGAAACATTGAGAATCTCATGCTTTATCAGCATTTTAGAATTAAATATTTTTTTGTCGTAATCTATAAAGTTACCTAGTGCTTATCCACCAATTGATCTTCACCATGTATAGTTATAATAAGTACAGGAAGCGAGTATCAAAACCTGCCAGTACTTTTACATACACATTGTAGATGATAACTTTTTGTACTGTCTAAATTTGCGATACAAAAATTAAAAAAGCTACTACTAAGAGAAAAGAGCTATTTGTTTCTATTAAGGCTCCAGCTCTACTTGCATTGCATGTGTCTAGACTTGTATTGTTGTATTGAAAGAAGTGTTTTATTATTTTTACGACCAAATAATTGTGTTGGCAAAATTTACAAGTGGAGCTCTCTAGCCTTATGAATACATTATTTTTGAATAATACATTTTATATCACATTTTTCAGAGGTCTTTTTATTACATTATTCAAGCATCTTCTAAATGTTGGTAGTCGAGCATGCTACAGAACTGCACTTGAGTTTTGCAAGTTACTACTTTCATTAGATCCAGATGGTGATCCCTTAGCTGTGAAGCTGATAATAGATTTTTACGCTCTTCGCGCAAAAGAGTATAATTGGTTAATAGAATTGTATAATGAATGGGAAAGTACAAAAAATCTGTCGCAGTTACCAAATTTTGCTTTCTCAGTATCAATTGCATATTTTCATATTGGAAATGGAGATACATCAACAGCAGATACATTATTGCAACAAGCGTTAATAATGTTCCCAGGAGTCCTTTTGCCACTTCTTGAAAAATGTTCTGTTCAAATTGACAACAGGGTTTCAAAACATAATTTCTTTGGAAGTGTGATACAAAGCAAGTAAGTAAATTATATACAATAAATAAGAAAATAATTTAGGTTAAAAGCCAATAGTCAATTTGCTGTTAGCCAACCTAGTAATCGTAGACATGCTGTATTTGTATAAACATAATATTAAATCAATTACATCCAACTTCTTTTAAGTATAAACGATTTTAAATTTGATTTCCGTAAATCAAATTTAAAATTTATGGCCAAACATTAAATATATTATAATATATACAGGATTAATATTCTGAAAACGACATTTGAGTTGCATTATATTTGAGATCGTGTTATATTCATGCTAATACGGTAATATCGTTCCGATTTAATATTATTATTTTGAAGATCGTATAAAACAATTTTTACAATTGATATTGTTATTTGTATAAACTGCTTGGGTTTATATAAATAAACACATTAACTGCCACGAGAAGCAAGTATGCATCTCAAAAGCTCTCGGTGCCTCTAGAAGCACTGATGCATGTCATGCGTTACTATACATTTTTTTTTACTTCCCAAAGGATGTTGAATTTTAAAAAAAGGTTTGTGTTATAACCGAAAGATGCACACTTGATTCCAAACTTTAAAACGTTAAAGAAATTACAATTGAAAATTGCAAATATGTTTTGAAAACGGCTAAAAATATTTTATAATGCATAAACGAACGTTTTAAACAAATTTAATACTTTGGCCCAATATACCCAGTTTTTAGTCTTTATTGTAGTTAATAAACATAATATAAAATAATTAATTAAATTAAAAGCATTTTCCAGGGTTTCAAAATATATTTATTTTTTAAATATTTTTTTAATAGTTAAAAAAATAATTAAAAAAATCATTTTATTGTTTGTTATTAATTAAATAAATTAAATACAAATTAAACATGTATTAAACAATTGGTGTGTTCAGTCGTGCGATTCTCTTGCTTTGATTTGAAAATCAACAAAGTTGACTTCTACATGTAAAATCAATGTTTTGTGGTTTCTTGCTTGCTTTATTATTTAGACAAAAATGCGATTTTGATACGAGTTTTAGGGCCTAAAATTCTGCATATAAATTTTCCAATCAAATTAACTTTACATTATTTGTAGCGGCAGAAATTAGATATAAAAATCTAATTCACAAATACCATTTTCCATGGAACTGTATTCAAGTTTAGATCATTATATTTTAAATAAAAAAAATTGAATTAACCAATATAAACATCCAAAATCATGAATGACAACCAATTAGCAAATGTTACTTAAATTTGCAACAATCGTCAACTTTTTTAAGAAAGTATGAAAACAATATCTAGTGGATTTTAATTTTTCTGTACTACCATAAGTGCATATTTGGTTGTTTATTAATTAATCTCTAGTCATTGTTGGAAGATTACATTTTTCATTGCAGTTTTATTTTGAATCACTCACATTATATATTATTAAATGTGTATCAAATTAAAAATGTGACTGTGCTTGGACACCATCTAACATAAGATTTGTCAAAATAACTTGATTTATAAATATTTCGGGCATTGCTTGCCAAAACAACTATCAAATTGTATAAATTGATGTATATTGTGCGTATGATAATATAATGATTTACAATCGTATATTTTATATTGGTAATTTTTATTGTACTTTTGGCACCACCGTACAAGGGAGAAATAAAGCCAGTAGTATTGCTCGTTACATGTATCCCCACCCTGACTCACTCTTAAATTGTTTCATCTTGAACCATTAAATAATATATTCAAAATATATTTATTTAATAATTATTTTTTCCTGACTACTAACTATTATACTTAGTTTATTTTAGGTTACACATTTTAATAAAAAAATAAATATTAGATGTCTTGTGGAAGATCAATTTATATTGAACTGCACTCATTTCTTTCTTTTGATATGTATATTGTATTTTATTATGTATACTCTAAGCATAGGGAAAGAATAAAGATTATTATTATTATTAATGCTGTTCAATTATATTTACTTAAAGAGTTTAATTTATTTATTTATGTATTTGTTTTTTTACAGACAATCACCAGCACTGACTCAGCTGATAAATTTATATATCAATCGTAGTTATCATGTATGGAAAGAATGTGATTTGTTACCATGGTTGGAGAAAAATGTTCATGAAGTATTGGATCGAGTAGACAGAAATGATCCTTTACTTGTTGAATATGAAAAGAAACGAAATTTAAGGTATCAGTGTCCATTGCCCAGAAGTATTTGTAGACATATTGTTCTTTCTGATGTAAAAGGGGTTTCTCTAAGTTCTCAAGTTGATGTAAGTATATTTAATTGCATATTACGTAACTTAATATACTACTAGATTACTTTATAGGATTCAAATGCTGCAATTGTTAGTTTTGATCCTCTGCCACCATTGGATTCAATTAATATTTACAACAGAACGAAAAATCCAAAATATAAGCAATCTAATGCACTTGGAATATTTTTCCGTTCATTACTACCAACATTTAATGCAAATGACATTCCTATTAATTTATTGGAGTAAGTAATAATTTTTTATTTGTATTAAGACTGCTGCTTGCAGTCCATGCAGAAGTGTGATATTTAACAAACAGATAATTTTAGCTTAGTTTAATACCCTAACAATCAGTTTTTCCCATTTTTTGTGTGAACTGTTTTGTATTGCTAAAAACAAGATGCTAATGTGATATGCATGGACTGTCTGCACTACTCTAATGGTAATTTTTGCGTATCTATATACTATACAGCTGAGCATAAGTTTAATCTAAATGATATTTATAAGAATATATTCTTTATTTGTGTATATAATCTACATAAGTAAGTGTATGCAAATACGCGAATACTTGTAAAGAATGACATGCTAACAGGTTGGATGGTTCTCAGTATGACCATTTTCTGAAGAAAATTTCACGGAATTTTGATAGGAAGTTCATGATAGAAATAATAAAAATTAATTACGATAAACAAATTGCGATGGTACTATTCCATAACTATGACATGGAATGTGAATTTTATTAATCAAAAGAAATAGAATACATTTTTAAAAATTGTTTCCGAAATTGACATTTTAAAATGTAAAAAAAATATTTGCTTTATGCACGTGTTAATATCCAAATATTTTCATCCTGCATAAAATACTAAGTTATATTTGTCCATTGCTAGATGATTTTTGTAATATGCATTGATATAATTGAAAACACAGCTTTTGTATTTCATTTATTTAATATGTATATAGAAATGTTAATAATGAGATCAAATCTAATCAAACACTTAATAAAAATACATGCTTATAAGACAAATATGATTTTAATATACTCTATTTGTGCTTTTTTTAAACTGCTGTAAAATTTAATAATCAGGTAATGTTTGTTAAAGAAATTTGTAAGTTGTATTTGCAAATTTTTCCACCATGAAGTTTATATTAATATATGATTTTTCACATGTGTATGTCAATCGTATAATTTTGTATTTAAAATGGCTTTTTTAATGTTTACACAATAGGGCTATTCACACGGACACTTTTTTTGACTGTTCTGGAGAGTACGATAAAATCACGTATGCAAATATAACACACGACTTGTGTCTGTGTGAAAAATCCTAATGTGATAATCTGTTTGATCTGACAATATACAGAGTGGATACTAAAATCAGGCCAAGAGTATTCCTTTTTTTACCAATTTTTTTTGTTTCATTTAATTTTCTAAATAAAATGTGAAAAATCATGTGATAATGAAAACACCCCACTTACACCTTGTTTATCTTCAGTGATGAAGAGGGAGCTAGAGCTCTACCTGATGCAGGTGGTGTTGATGGTGGAGACTTAAGGATGAGTGTGGCATCTCTAGTTGGAGCTATGCGTGATTTACTTAGCAATATTCGTTTACCAGAAGTACCGATAGATGCAGATGTTGATGAAAATGATGAAAGTGACGATGATGAAGATGAGCACAATAATTATCTAACTTAAATATAACATTAATCTTACAACTTGATATTTCAGAGGTGAATCAGTACATTTATGAATTATATCTAGATTGTATGTAAATACAGTAAACCGTATGTACTTTCTCTACTAATGGGACAAGATTAAATACATAATTGATAAAAAGAGCTGAATCAGTGAAAATATGTATTTTCTTTTAAAGGTTTTAGCCCAGGAATATGTTAAACAATGAGCTTTACATATAATAATAAATTCTTTCAAACACACACAGTCACATTAAATATAGAATGTACATATTAAATATAATGTACATTTTCTTGTATTTACTTGTGATTTTTAGTGGAACGTGGTCTGCACTGTTTTAAAGAAGATTGAATTCTATATTCAATTAATAAGTACTTTATTATTATATACATTTCTATAAAAAAATCTTATTAATGTGTATCCAAATATGTTAATAAAACTATAGTTCTCACAAATTTGAATTTGCTACATATATATATATATATATATATATATATAATTTATATGCGCCAGTGGTTGTACAAACAAAAATTCTAAACGTTGGCTACAAAATAAATGTTATTAATAAACCAATATACTGTATTAATTAATTTTTTGTTGTACACGTACAAACAATATAAGTTAGGGTTGACATTTTTTAATTGTCTAAGTATTTTTGCAAATTATTGTATCTGCGTAGGTTGCTAATCTTTTTGCTTTGGATTAATGCAGCATAAATAATATAAACAATATTTTCACTTACACGGAAGGTCCAGAAGTTACAGAAACGTTGACCGTTTGTAAAATGTGTGAATATTGATTGTTGTAAACTATCTAAAAATATAAAAATAGCATTAAGTGGGAAACGGGATGCTTTTAGTAGATACAAAAAATTTACATAACAAATGTTGACCTAAAAATGAGAAAGATGTGAGCAAATGATCATCATGCCGGATTAAATAAAACGCCACCAGTTAGAATTAAAGTGCTGAGGTGCAAGATATACACTGTGTAAACCAACGGCCGCTCAATGGATGTTCATTATGTAACTGACTAATTGTAACTGGGCTGGGCACTTAAAAAACAATATTGTAGGTTTTCATTCTAGATTTTCATTCAAACAAAATTAAAAATAAAAAATAAATAACTCATAGAAAATGCGCGCACTTACAACAATAGATTGAAATAAGAAATAGTGCGTCATGTGTTAGTGCGTGCTGCGTGTGCTTGTCTCATACAGATCAGACAAATCGAAGTTGCTACACTGGTCTCTTTCTCACCAATACAAATCCTTATCTCCTTTGCCTTGCACTTTTGCATTTCTTTATCATGCAGTTGAAACTTTACACTCTGTATGTGTATGTGCTAATATCATAGATCTACGTTATTACCATTTTGTATAATAATAATTTAATTTTTTTAATAAATGAATATGACTTTGTTAAATAAGCATCAGTCATCACTCGTTTTGTTGTGAAATTGAAAAAAAAATATTTATTTGTTTATACTTAAAAAAAAAAGTAGCATTACTTGTTACTATGAGTACCTATACTTTCAGATGAAACATAACACTGAAACACGTGTAGCTTTCTCATGCAATATTAATAAAATATAAAATTTACTCAATCAGTGTATTATATTGCTCCCTTAGGTTAGCTAGTCCCAGAAGAAATAAACTTTTATAAACAAAATGGCGGAGCAATATTTTACGGCTTCGCACTGAGTGTGCGACAACTTAAAGGTTCAGGGCTTTTATATGGCTTCATAACTAAAAAGAAGAAAAGTATATTTTAGAAAAAAAACTTTTTTATAAATTCATTAAGTATTATTATTGTGCGTTGTCCTCCGTCAAAAAAGAAAAATTAGTAATTATTTAGTTTTGTACAAATATTTTAAAACAAGTAAAATTGGTATACGGGGGTAAGTACGTAATAACTTCTTGAAAAAAGTTATAAAATACATGTTTGTCTATTTTAAGAAATTAGCAAGCAATAACAAATATTGGTAACTAAAAATTGAGTTTTGTAAAGTATTGCCAATGTCGATATATAGTAAACTTGCTCTTGGTGGACTCTGCCTTGATACCGGGAAAGTACCAATTAGTCAAATTTTCTTCTACGTCCCAGCCCGAGACCACAAAATCAAATTCAAATTCTAAAAGTT